>JASANF010006985.1:0-13038 GCA_030248245.1 Trissonchulus sp. WLG1_4 | reverse complement strand
CGGGGGTCCTGGGGCGGCAGCCCCTAGAAGTTTAAGCTTTTTTGAGGTTTTAACCATCGACATTGCAATGAAAACTACTAAAGAGTAAAAGACCCCAAAACTAAAGAATTGGAGCTAGTGTTTTTGTGCTATGAGCCAGGTGTAGGCTATTTTATGGCTGCGTTCAAAAATTGGGGTTTTGCGATGATTTATCGTTGCAATATGCTTTTGCCAGGTGGCTTTTTTTGGATCCGTCGTCAAGAACGACCGCTTCTGATGGGTGTTGCAATTTTAGGGTTGAAAATTGACACACGAGACGCGGATACACTTGCCGTTAGCAGATCATTATTCAAAGTTCCAAATGGTCGACTGTGGCTAGTCCCAGAGTTAATAACAAGCTTAGTTTGGGCTTTGGTTGAGGCTTGGCTTAGGCTGAGCTTTGAAATTCTTCGGTTTATGTATGTTTTTATATGTGATGAGCCTCGCTGTAACTAAAGCTACGTGGAAACGAAACGTAGCTTTATCACGGCTCATCACATAAACATATAAATTTCAAAATTTCAAAACAGCCTATGCCTCAGGCAGCCTAAGCCCAAACTAAGCTTGTTCACTCTTTGACTAAAGCCTAAGCCTAAATCCAAACTTGGAATCAAGTGTCACAGGAAAAAAATCGGTGTAGAAAAAAGTAGAAAACCGTTTTTTACTTTTTTTCAGCTGAGAATTTTTCCTGTGTGCAGTTGGGAGAGGGGAATAATCTACCCCTATCTTTTTGGATTAAGTGATGTCCTCTAAGGAAAAAAGCATTTTTTGTAATATAGAACCCGGTGACAGATTCGGCGGGGGGTATTAGGAATTTCAAACGCATATTTTTTCAGCGAAAAAACACGTATTTATAGGTTTTCGCATGCGCTGAGTTCATTTTTGACATTTTCCAAGCAGAAAAACGTTGATTTTTAACTTTTCTAAAAAGTTCAAATTTTGTCGAAAAAAAATCATAATTTTTCGTCATATTGGGGCCAATCGTAGCAAAATATGACCAGTTCGCTCACTGTATCAGTCTGAAGTTTTACTAGCATACATTATCTCCATAATAATAGAGATATTTTATTTAGCATTATTTGCTACATATTCTGCAACTCTGGCCAAAATATGTTAATTTTCCAATTATAAAATAGGCCAAATTAACTTTCTTGAAATAATTTAAAATTAAAATTTTTATGTTTTCCTTGCTTAACAGATAATTATTTAAACATTATTCCTCACTGCAAATATAATTTTTCATAAGGCCTTAAATCTGAGTTCAAAACTTCCCTAACGCTAAAAACCAAATTCATGCTGACTGGAAATTTTGCTGTATACGTTCAGCTTTATTTCTTATTCCACAGTAACAATGGGATGTCCTTCACATTCTGACGCAAGAAACTAAGTCTAAGCGTGAGCACCAAGCCTCAGCCTAAGCACTAAGCCTAAGCCTAAGCTCTGAGTCTAAGCACCAAGCCTAAGCCCTAAGCCTCAGTGGCGTACCCAGGGGGGGCTAGGGGGACATCAGCCCCCCCTTCGTGGTTTCAGCCCCCCCCCCCCCTTTGCAATTTTCAGCCCCCCCCTTTTCACTTTTTCCTGTCCTTGGTTTTATGACACCACTAAAATCTTTTTGGCATGTTCTTGTATTGTATGAAATGACACTAAAATTTCAAAATTTCCCAAAATTTTCTTCTCAGGGATCTTATCATTACTGCTCTAATGTATATATATACATAACATATTTTAGATATTTTGTATTAATAATGAGTATATATTGCTACAACTATTATTGGTATTTAGTTATATATATATTTTGTGTACTTTTAATTAAAAACCGTGCGGTGGGTGGAGTGGAGGAGAATGTTAAGGAAGTTTAGTAAACTGGTTTTTCTTATTTTTCCTGTATACAAGTATTTTTAGGTTTCTTTGCTAGTCCCCCCATGGGTGAATTTTTGGAGCCGTAAATTGACGAGTTTTGCCGTCAAATCGAAAATTTTGAGGCCGCTCGCCTCCGGAACCACCGCCTGACCTCACTTCGCTTTGCTGCGTCATCTCGCTGCGTGTGTTCATCAAGTTAGACAACTTCTTGAAAACAAGGATGTCTTCCCCATTTAGTCTTCATGGAATGCCAAAAAATTTTATATACGTCTCCAATCACTGAATTTGCCTAAAAAATAAGAAATTCCCAGTTTGTTTTTCCTGGAGGCAGCTGCCCAGACCTTGCAAACTGTGCGACAAGTTATATACTAGTCAAGTCAATCAAGTTTGTATGATTTCACGACAAATGTTGCTTAGAATTGCTTTTTCAATGCAAATATTATTTTAAAATTTTAAAAAGCTCCAGCTTTGGGGGCTGCCGCCCCCAGACCCCTGCAACCACTCTGATTTAGTCCAGTGTTGCTTAGAAATTGCTTTTTCAATGCAAATTTTATTTCAAAATTATAAAAAAGCTCCAGCTTCTGGGGGCTGTCCCCCCAGGCCCCAAACCCCTGCAACCACTATGATTTCACTAAAAGTGTTGCTTAGAATTGGTTTTTCAATGAAAATTATTTTTAAAATTCTAAAAATAGCTTCTGGGCTGCCGCCCCCAGACCCCTGCAACCACTATGATTGCAAGACATCAGACATTTTTTCAATATCAATGCAAGCAGTTTGAAAATTCTAAAAAGCTAAACCTTCTGCAGATTGCCTTGGACTGCGTGTACGTTCCCACCCCCCCCCCCCGGTCGTCGACCATTAGTTCGGCCCCCCCTTCGCGAAATCCTGGTACGCTACTGCTAAGCCTGAGGCCTAATTTGAAGGAAAAACATGCTAAGGAGCATCAAAAAGAACTTTACCACACTAAAAAACCCCAACCAGCTTCAATTGAACAAAATTTAGCAGCTACAACCTTAAATTTGTACTTAACCTTATAGCAGGCGGGGAAAAAGACCCCGCATTTTCATATTTCGTAATGTAGCTCATAGACTATATATACGTTTTCACGGGAAACCAAAAAAATCTGTCGTAGGCCTAACCTTGCTCTAAATGCTGGCACCGGTTCATTTCGCTATCTCTTACCATTTTTTGCGGGAAGCCAAAAACTTGCCGGAAAAAACCCATTTGGGAAAAAACCCACGCCATAAACACCCGAAAAATGTGTTAGCGTATTTTTCAACGCTATGGCACTATTAGAGTAGTAGAGCCCCTGAGCAAAACTATATGCAGATTTCTATGGGGCCTCAGTAGACAAGTTTAAAACGGCCCTCGCAGCCATATAAAAATTTTAATTTTCAAATAAACACCATAATTTCGCCTAAAACGAAAAAACAACTAAAAAGTTGCATAACGCGCAAACCAAAGCAGCAAAATTTGGTTAAATGCAGTTGGGGGGGGGGAGGGGGAATAGTGGCCCTATTTTTTTAGTAGAGCACCTTGGGAAGCATTTTCTTCAAGAACCCCTATTTATTTTTTATTTTTCACAAACCCATCAAATCTGAACCCTCAGTGAGGAGTTTCAATTTTGCCTGAAGCTCTTTTTTTTCCATCTAATCGTGTCTAAATGGTGCAATATATATTGTTACAATTTTTTAAATCAAAACACTTTCACAGAGGACTCCCTTCCTCTATCATGACCGCAGTGCAGGCCCTCCCTTCTTTCGAGAGACCAAATAGACGGAAAAAAAACCATGTGGGGAAAAACCCAACTTTCCTAAAATGTCTGTATGTCAAAAACCTAGTAGCTACTCCAAAAGACTCATGGTAGTGCAAAAAAACGTTATTGTTAACAAAATGGAACTGACACTTTATGATCAATTCTGGAATACGGGCCGAATAGTCGGACTATTAGGCCTTTGGAGCGGAAAGTAGTATTATCTGGCACTATTGCCAGTTTTTTGTATGTTTTTAATTATAACCTGTTAATTTCTCTTGTATAAACGCCAAATAACCGAATGAAAGTAAAATATCCCCGTCACGACCAGTCACACCCACTTACGGTACCCCCCCTGAGCTTCGATGGCGTAAAAAGTAGCCACAAAGTGCAAATTTTGGGATCAAGTGCAGTTGGGGGGAGGGAAAATAGTGGACCTATTTTTTGGAGTAGAGCACCTAGAGGGAAGCATTTTTTGTAATAGAACCCCTATCCACAAATTTGGATTTTCTGAGCTGACCCCTTGAAAATGGGATTTTCAGTGTTTTTGGAAGTGAACGTAGGCCAAAGTTCGAAGCCAAAAATGGCTATAATCTTTGTTTTTTGATAGTTTTGAGTGCGTAATGATGTTTTAAGGCATCGTCTAGGCTTAGTTGGCAGGATTCTCTAGACTAAGCTGGCAGGATTTTTTCTGAAAATTTCGATTTTTTTATTGCTTAAGCCTAAGCCTAAGCCTGAACCTAAGCCTAAGCCTAAGCCTGATATTAAGCCTAAGCCTAAGCCCCATACTAAGCCTAAGCCCTAAGCCTAAGCCCAAGCCTAAATTAAGGCCAAGTTTGAATTTGGTCATAAATTAGACGTTTCTGGCGAATTTGGCCAATTTTTTGGCAGGAACCCGGTAAAAGAGCATTTGTTTTGATTCTAAAAAATTGTAACCAATATATAATCTGACACCATTTAGACACGATTAGAATGGAAAAAACAAGAGCTTCGGCAAAAATTGCGAAAACGTCCCTCACTGAGGGTTCAGATTTCATGGGGTTGTATCTCAAAAAATCCAAAAAATGAAATAGGGGTTCTTGAAGCAAAAATGCTTCCCCCAAGGTGCTCTACTCAAAAAAATAGGTCCACTATTCCCCCCCCCCCCCCCCCAACTGCATTTAACCCAAATTTTGCGTGCATTTGGATTTGACGCGTTATCGCAACTTTTTAGTTGTTTTCAACGTTTTCAGGCGAAATTATGGTGTTTAATTCTGAAAATTCAAAATTTTATAATGGGCTGCGAAGGGCCGTTTTCAAACTTGTCTACCTGAGGCCCCATAGCAAATCTGCATATAGTTTTGGCATCAGGGGCGTCTACTACTCCTAATACGTGCCATAGCGTTGAAAAACTACCGCTAACACATTTTTCGGGTGATTTATGGCGTGGGTTTTTTCCCCCAAATGGGTTTTTTCCCCGGCAAGTTTTTGGCTTCCCGCCAAAAAATGGTAAGAGATAGCGAAATGAAACCGGTGCCAGCATTTAGAGCAAGGTTAGGCCTACGACAGATTTTTTTGGTTTCCCGTGAAAACGTATATATAGTCTATGAGCTACATTACGAAATATGAAAATGCGGGGTCTTTTTCCCCGCCTGCTATAAGGTTCAGTACAAATTTCAGGTTGTAGCTGCTAAATTTGTTACAATATGAAGCTGGTTGGGGTTTTTTAGTGCGGTAAAGTTCTTTTTGATGCTCCTTAGCATGTTTTTCCTTCAAATTAGGCCTCAGGCTTAGCAGTAGCGTACCCAGGATTTCGCGAAGGGGGGGCCGAACTGATGGTCGACGACCGGGGGGGGGGGTGGGAACGTACACGCAGTCCAAGGCAATCTGCAGAAGGTTTAGCTTTTTAGAATTTTCAAACTGCTTGCATTGATATTGAAAAAATGTCTGATGTCTTGCAATCATAGTGGTTGCAGGGGTCTGGGGGCGGCAGCCCCCAGAAGCTGGAGCTTTTTTAGAATTTTAAAATAAAATTTGCATTGAAAAACCAATTCTAAGCAACACTTTTAGTGAAATCATAGTGGTTGCAGGGGTTTGGGGCCTGGGGGCGACAGCCCCCAGAAGCTGGAGCTTTTTTTATAATTTTGAAATAAAATTTGCATTGAAAAAGCAATTCTAAGCAACACTGGACGTAAAATCAGAGTGGTTGCGGGGGTCTGGGGGCGGCAGCCCCCAGAAGCTGGAGCATTTTTAAAATTTTAAAATAATATTTGCATTGAAAAAGCAATTCTAAGCAACACTTGTCGTGAAATCATACAAACTTGATTGACTTGACTAGTATATAACTTGTCGCGCAGTTTGCAGAGGTCTGGGGGCGGCTGCCTCCAGGAAAACAAACTGGGAATTTCTTATTTTTAGGCAAATTCAGTGAATTGGAGACGTATCATAAAATTTTTTTGGCCGGTCCATAAAAGCTAAATGGGGAAGACATCCTTGTTTAAAAATTTGTCTGAACATTGAATAAACACAGCGAGATGACACCACAAAGCGAAGTAAAGTCAGCGCGGTGGTTCCGGAGGCGAGCGGCCTCCGAAAAAATTTTTTCGATTTGACGGCAAATTTCATCAATTTACGGCTGCAAAAATTAGCCCATGGGGGGACTAGCAAACCTGAAAAATACGTTGTATACAGGAAAAAATGAAGAAAAACCATGTGTGACTAAAGCTGTCCTTAGACATTCGTCCTCCACTCCACCCACCGCACGGTTTTTAATTAAAAGTCACACAAAATATATATATAACTAAATACCAATAATAGTTGTTAGCAATATATACTCATTATTAATACAAAATATCTGATATGTTATGTATATATATACATTAGAGCAGTAATGAATTGGGGGCGAGATCCCCTCGAAAGAAAATTTTGGGAAATTTTTGAAATTTCAGTGTCATTTTGGTCAATTGGGGACGTGCCGGAAAATTTTTTTCAGTGGTGTCATAAAACCAAAGGGGGACCACAGGAAAAAAGTGAAAAAGGGGGGGGCTGAAATCGCGAAGGGGGGGGGGGGGGCTGAAACCGCGAAGGGGGGGCTGATGTCCCCCTAGCCCCCCCTGGGTACGCCACTGAGGCTTAGGCTTAGGCTTAGTGCTTAGACTCAGAGCTTAGGCTTAGGCTTAGTGCTTAGGCTGAGGCTTAGTGCTCACGCTTAGACTTAGTTTCTTGCGTCAAATAAAAGGACATTTGTTACTGTGGAATAAGAAATAAAGCTGAACGTTTACAGCAAAATTGCCCGTCAGCGTGAACTTGGTTTTGAGCGTTAGGGAAGTTTTGAACTAGGATTTAAGGCCTTATGAAAAATTATATTTGCAGTAGGGAATAATGTTTAAATAATTATCTGTTAAGCAAAAAAAACATAAAAATTTTAATTTTAAATTCATTTCAAGAAAGTTTATTTCGCCTATTTTATAATTGGAAAATTAACATATTTTGGCCAGAAATGCAAGATATGTAGCAAATAATGCTAAATAAAATATACTATTATGAGTTAATGTATGCTCATAAAACTTCAGACTGATACAGTGAGCGAACTGGTCATATTTTGCTACGATTGGCCCCAATATGACGAAAAATTATGATTTTCGACAAAATTTGAACTTTTTAGAAAAGTTAAAAATCAACGTTTTTCTGCTTGGAAAATGTCAAAAATGAACTCAGCGCATGCGAAAACCTATAAATACGTGTTTTTTCGCTGAAAAAATATGCGTTTGAAATTCCTCCCCCCCCCGCCGAATCTGCACCGGGTTCTATATTACAAAAAATGCTTCCCTCAAGGTGGTCTACTGCAAAAAATAGGTCCATTATTCCCCTCCCCCAACTGCACACAGGAAAAATTGTCAGCTGAAAAAAAGTAAAAAACGGTTTTCTACTTTTTTCTACACCGATTTTTTTCCTGTGACACTTGATTCCAAGTTTGGATTTAGGCTTAGGCTTTAGTCAAAGAGTGAACAAGCTTAGTTTGGGCTTAGGCTGCCTGAGGCATAGGCTGTTTTGAAATTTTGAAATTTATATGTTTATGTGATGAGCCGTGATAAAGCTACGTTTCGTTTCCACGTAGCTTTAGTTACAGCAAGGCTCATCACATATATAAACATATGAATTTCAAAATTACAAAACTAAGCCTAAGCCAAGCCTCAACCAAAGCCCAAACTAAGCTTGTTATTAACTCTGGGACTAGCCACAGTCGACCATTTGGAACTTTGAATAATGATCTGCTAACGGCAAGTGTATCCGCGTCTCGTGTGTCAATTTTCAACCCTAAAATTGCAACACACATCAGAAACGGTCGTTCTTGACGACGGATCAGGAAAAGCCACCTGGCAAAAGCATATTGCAACGATAAATCATCGCAAAACCCCAATTTTTGAACGCAGCCATAAAATAGCCTACGCTGGCTCATAGCACAAAAAGATTCACTCCAACTCTTTAGTTTTGGGGTCTTTTACTCTTTAGTAGTTTTCATTGCAATGTCGATGGTTAAAACCTCAAAAAAGCTTAAACTTCTGGGGGCTGCCGCCCCCAGACCCCCGCATTGCTAAATGCTAGCTGTAGATCCACTACATTTCTTTATTTCATGGAAAAAGTGCAATTTTCAATGCAATTTCGATGGTTAAAATCTCAAAAAAGCTTCAACTTCTGGGGGCTGTCGCCCCCAGACCCCCGCATTGCTAAATGCTAGCTGTAGATCCACTACATTTCTTTATTTCATGTAAAAAGTGCAATAATTTTCAATGCAATTTCGATGGTTAAAATCTCAAAAAAGCTTCAACTTCTGGGGGCTGCCGCCCCCAGACCCCCGCAAAGTTAAGTGCTTGCTGCAGATTCACTATTGTAGTTTATCGATAGTTACAATAACAAGCTCAAAAAAGGTCCGAGGGTTGCCGTCCCCGCCAGACCCCTTTTGATCGGCGGTGGCTTACAGTTGCTCCGCACCCCCCCCCCCCCCCCCGGTCGCAGCCCCCCCCCTTTGCGAAATCCTGGATACGCCACTGCTAAGCCTAAGCCGAAATCTAAACTTCAGCCGATATTTCAGTGTTTTTGAAAACACACACGCACACTCACTCACTCACACATGTGGAGCCTTGCTGTAAGGAGAGTAAAATTTCGTTTACCACGTGCCTTTCCTTCCTGCAAGGCTCATCACATAAACATGTAAATTTGAAAATTATAAAACTAAGCCTAAGCCTCAGCCTAAGCCCAAACTGAGCCCCATAATAACACTGGGACTAAGCCTGAGCCTAAGCCTAAGCCTAAATCCTAATCTAAGACTAAATTTGAGTATTTTTGAAAACGCACACGCACACTCACACATGATGAGCCTTGCAGGAAGGAGAGCTCAATTCGTTTACCTACTAAAAACAATTTAGCAAGTCCAATGAGCCAAACAATTTAAGCCAAGAACATCACACATAGACGCACAATAAGTAATTTTAAAAACTGAGTGTTAATAAAAATGCTATTCAAACCAATTGCCTCCAAATATTTTGTGCATAAAACTCTGTGCAATATGTATAAGTCTGCAGTCTGCACTGCAGATTTTAGCATATACTTTCATACTTTATTTACACTGCTGTTGACAAAGTTTCAGACAAAGAAAAATTATCGAAATTACATTGTACGTAAGGCTACAAGCGTAATCTCGATGCAGTTTAACAGTTATGATATCTTTATTTTGACTAAAACCGCTGCTTATATTTGTTACAATAATGACAGCAATAATCTTTTCTAAATTCACTGTTGCTATGACAATTCTTCACTGAATTAACCCAGCTCAAGTTTTTCACCGGCCTTACTTTCAGCTGATGCAAACAAACCATTATCATTTTTATATGAATCAGTAAGAGTTGAAAACAAAAGAACCTGTCAAATCAGCTTAATACTATGAAACCTTATGATAACCGTTTCCATAACGACAGACAGTTTCAGCTATCATATGCGTATTCCAACTGGTTTTCTTTGGCATTTCAAATTCACTTTTTGTTGCATTAACAGTAACACCTGTGTTGACTTTTATACAGTTCTGATAACTCAAGAAGCACTCATACAAATGTACAATTCTGGACAGCATGTCATGAGTTCGCAAGAACTAGAACGATCATATACGAGTCAAAGTCGCGTGCCACATTTCGTGCGGAGCCAAACATGCTGTGAGGCTGGTGAGTTGTTTTGGTAATATTTTGTTTCAAAAACAGCAGTTGAACTTAAAAGTCATAACTAGGCATAAGAAGACTACGAGCAAACTTTGCGTTTAATCATGTAATTGTTATGTACAATTAGCGATTCATTTGATCGCTACACTACTCGCCATGAGTAATTTACAGTGAGGACGAGACAGCCAGACAGTCTGCAGTAGTATGGGTTTACTTCAATATACCAATCGTAAATTTTAGAATTTAAAATTACTGGTACACTACAAATGTACTGGTATTTAAAAATTTAAAAATGAAATGGATTTTTGTAAAAGCACAGACAGCACAGTACTGTGCACAAAAAGTTGCCTCTTCGTCGGCCTACGACGAGCTTCGTCCTTCGCGAAAAGTGCCGAACGTTGGCCGGAAAGTGACGAAGCAAAAGTTTTGTGTTTATTGCATGCGGAAGTCTATTAGAATGCCCGGAAGCTAAAAAATTATGTTTGACACATTTTGACACCGTCCAACCGCTTCGTCGGCAAAAGTTGATGAACCTTCGCGAAAAGTGACGAACGGTGGCCGGAAAGTGACGAAGCAAAAGTTTTGTGTTTATTGCATGCGGAAGTCTATTAGAATGCCCGGAAGCTAAAAAATTATGTTTGACACATTTTGACACCGTCCAACCGCTTCGTCGGCAAAAGTTGATGAACCTTCGCGAAAAGTGACGAACGGTGGCCGGAAAGTGACGAAGCAAAAGTTTTGTGTTTATTGCATGCGGAAGTCTATTAGAATGCCCGGAAGCTAAAAAATTATGTTTGACACATTTTGACACCGTCCAACCGCTTCGTCGGCAAAAGTTGATGAACCTTCGCGAAAAGTGACGAACGGTGGCCGAAAAGTGACGAAGCAAAATTTTTGTGTTTATTCCATGCGGAAGTCTACTAGAGTGCCCTGATGCTAAAAAATCATGTTTGACACAACTTGTCAACGCCAGGTTTACTGATTGTACATTTTTTATAATTTTTATTCCGCCTGGAGGAGGAATATTTGTTATTCCGCCTGGAGGCGGCATATTTGGAATCACTTTTTTGCACCAAGAGTACATAGGCGATGCTGTGAGCCACGCTAGGGCCTATGCTTAGCATAGGCCTAATATAGGGCAATTTTTTTTCTGCCAATGGGGGCCGAAAATTTCTGAAACTTGATAGTTTTTAAAACAAATTAACTAAATTATCTAAAGCCATATTTTTGCTGTGTTCATCCTAAAAAAATTTTGCGATTGATGCTTTACGTACTTTTATTTCAAATTTCATTTTTCGTTTCCTAGCCCCCCTGGTCGTCATTGTTGACTGTCTGTCTTTTGATAGATCGGTCTGAACTCGGCTGGCCAATCCAGCACGATATGCAAATCAGCTACAGTCTTGTAACCAATCACTTCTTCAGCAGCTTACGTATGTCACAAGAACAGCCAATGATATTTTATAGGTGGTGCTTGCATATGATGTTATGCAAATTAGTTTGAAAAGCACCTCTGCGTTCATTCAATTAGAACGTTGGGGAGCGGTAAGTTGTGGGAAGACAAGACAGACGGTCTTCAATGCCAGGAGTGAAAAATGATAGAAATTTGCAAAAAACTGCCAAAAGAATTCCCAATTGTGTCGGGTTGGACGTTCCTTCGAGTCTCGTCGGGCTGGATTGCAAAATTTCTGACCAAATGGGAACTCCATCTGCTAAAGCTTTCGTATATATACCTATTACATGCCAAATTTTATCAGTTTGAGGAGATGATGCTCAGCGGGAGTTAGGAAACAGAGAAAACAAAACTCTATATGCATTCCACACTGCATTGTTTGTACGTCCGTTAGCTTGAAACGAGAAATATGTCCAAAACCATGAGAATAGCGACACTGCACTCTGTCTGTAGAATACTCTTGGTAGAATGTACCTATACAGTGATATTTTCGCCGAATGTGAAAGTGAAATCAAAAAGTTGAATGAAAACCTCAAACAGTTCAACCAGACCAGAACTTTGGCTTTCGTATGTTAGAGCTGATTAAAGATAAATCTAGTTAATTTTTATCCAAACAGTAATCCCATTTTACGCAACAAACGAAACTCGACAAAACTCAACACCTACATATGTAGGTACATGTACATGTGTAGTTTCTTGGTGCCACGTCGGAATTTGCCCCTTTTAGGGGCCCACTTGTTTGTTTTAGATCACAAAACCGTCTGTGATCTCAACGAAGAAATTATCCATTTAAAACGTCGGCTTCGATTTGTGGAAGAAGAAAACAAAATGTTGAAGATAAAACTGAGAAAACTCAATGGAAGGTTGCCGACCCTCAGGGTTAGTTTCAGACAACTTTAGGTAATTGCTTTTTCACAATATCACACAAGAAATAGTTGGTTAAACCTTGCCTATCATACTGACTTGACTCACATTTGCCAGTGGGTAAGGAAAAGGAACTAAAAATTGCATCTACATTTTCAGGTCGACATAACTGAGTTGCTTTAAAAATAACAAGTAGACTCCTAAAAGGAGTAAAATTCCTTCGTAGAGAGTTACATTGGTATTTAAAGAAAATGAGATTGTCAAAGTTAAAAAAAAGGAATGGCAGATGCCGGACTGAGAATCTACCAACTCAACTACTGTTTGCCAGGCCATGTCACTAACCACTGCGCCACTCCCTTGTAGAGACATCTTGCCTTAACTAAGCCACAGTTGCAACAGTGGCATTTAATTTTTCTAAAATTTCTGGTTCAAAATAAAATCGATGTTGTTTATTGTTAATATATATGCCCTATGTTTCTGCAAATTATATAATGTGTCCCACTGAGAGTCTCTATTATTTTCTTACATCTTTTGCCGAAAATCAACAAACGCTGATTGGCTGTGGCTAAAAGCCAACAACCAATCAGACAATTGCCAGACAAAACAAAGTTTGCATCCAAGGGGGAACACGTGCAGCAAAGTTAAAGAATTCAAAACCAAACGGGGGGCTGCACTAATATCTTGTCAAACGTTTTCTATATGTAATTGACGAAATGTAGCTGGTATATATGGGTTAAAATTTAGTTCATATACTTGGTTCATCGCGTTCATGCCCCCCACGGTTGCAACACGCTTGCTTCTATAAGCTAGCACAGTGGAAAACATATGGCATATTATACGTACAAAGTCTTCTTACACGTATTTCATAAAACGTTCTGATTCCAATAATTCCGCCTTCAGGCGGA
>JASANF010006983.1:0-12484 GCA_030248245.1 Trissonchulus sp. WLG1_4 | reverse complement strand
ACGGGGGTAATCGGCGAGGGGGGGGGTGCCCGACCCCTGGCGCAAGGGGGGGTGGTCCCTAGTTTTAGCCACTTTTCGGCGACAGCCAAAAATTTTTCAAAATTTTTCGATTTTCAACTTATTTTTGAGGTACTTTTTTGGCCGCAGGCGAAAATTTTTTTGCAATTTTTCAGTTTTTTACGCATTTTTGGGGCACTTTCTTGGCTATCGGAGGGGGGGTGCCGGATGTTTGAGGGGGGGGGGTGCCGATCTCAGGGGGGGGGGGGGGGCGGCCCCCGCACCCCCCTATGTGCATCTATGGTGGGGTGGTGTCAGGGTTGGCAAGTTTCGGGTTTGCAACCGAGACCGAGACCAGCCTAGTCTCGGTTTTTTACGAGACCGAGACCGAGACTGCCAACCCTGGGTGCTGTCCGTTTAAGTTGGAATCTTTTTTTGGGCAGAGGGTGGCGGGAGGGTCACGCATGAGCAACGCCTACACTAGTGTAGGCTGTTTGCGCCCTAGAGGTTTATATATATTCTGAAACGCCACCAGAAACACGTTACTGAATGTGTAGAAAATTGAAAAATCCTACATAATATACTTTTGAAGACGTTTTTGCGCCCGGCACTGAAATAGGGTTTCCAAATCGAAAGCTTTTGGTCACGAAGCTTAGCTGAAATTATTTATATTTATCAGACTTTGTTAATTAGTTTGGTTTACACTTTACAGTGTCGATTCATACGCAGTTGTTTGTCCGTTCAGCTGGCAAAAGTAGGAAAGCAACTACGTTTTCCATTCTATAATATTTCAATTATAAGTCAGATGGTGTGTTCTGAAGGCTAAACCAGCGTGAACTGAGGAACTGACATCGTGAAATGGCTACGCCTGTATAATAGATACGTATGAATCGAGCCGAAAAGCATTAGTTTCAAAGCGTTTAGTGGTACTAACGCCCGGTTCCAATGTACTTGTTTTTGGAATATTGGGACACATTATCAAAAACAAATATTCGTGAGAAATGAACAAATCATTAGCCCAGGGATAATTTCTAAAATGGATTAAACGGATTAGATTAAAATTTATTTGCCTAATAACTTATCTGAATGTTGAGCTAGACTTAAAAAATTTTGTGCACAAGCGGCAGGTGCTACAAGTAATTGCTATAGCAAGTTTCGTCTAAATTCTATAAACTATGTCATGAGTTATTGGCAAAA
This sequence comes from Trissonchulus sp. WLG1_4, assembly GCA_030248245.1. Classification (NCBI taxonomy): domain Eukaryota; kingdom Metazoa; phylum Nematoda; class Enoplea; order Enoplida; family Ironidae; genus Trissonchulus; species Trissonchulus sp. WLG1_4. The sequence continues at coordinate 11,290 of JASANF010006983.1, read as the reverse complement.
GAAATTTTAATCTAATCCGTTTAATCCATTTTTGGAGCAAATTGGCCCCCAGTTTTGTGGGACTGGGTTTTTGTTTCAGAGAACAAGTTTGCGGTGGGCTCTAACGCCAAGACCATCTCGGTGTGCTACTACGAGAAGGAGAACGACTGGTGGCTGTCCAAGCACATTCGTAAGCCCCTGCGCTCCACCGTCAGCGCCATCGACGGCACCCCAACAACTGGCTACTCGCCGTCGGGGCCTGTGACTTTAGGGTAAGCGGGTCAGGGGTCATCTGCATACATGGGCGTGGGCGGGGACTCGCTGCTCCCAACCCCAAAATTAAGGAGCCAAGGGGGAGGGTCTCCAAATTTCTGGTAAAATTTAATAAAATAAACATTTTTTGGGAAAATTATACAAAATCACGCCAAATTCTCATGGTGTTTTGGGTCGATCCTGGGGGAGGGTCTTCAAAATTTGGCCAGAGAGCCCCCCCAAAATTTTGACCCCGTTACATGTATGTTCAGGGGTCATCTGCAGGGTTGGCAGGTCTCGGGTTTGCAACCGAGACCAGCCTAGTCTCGTTTTTTTACGAGACCGAGACTGCCGACCCTGGTCATCTGCCATTTATTGTTACATGTGTCTCACATTTTGTATGGCGAAAACTACCAACACAGTGTTTGCCGAATAAATTTATATATATATATATATAAATTCTAAACAAGACTTGTTTAGAAAACTAAATTCTCGTATTAGACTAGAACTCTGTAGTAAAGCCGTAAAGGACGATCCTATAATAAGTTACATATGTCTGGCAAAACTGTGCGCTAACAGGTCAGTAAAAAAAACTTTCTCCGTTATATGTTAGGAAGATCTTGGCTTTTTCGACCCGTGATTTTGACAGCAAATTTTTAGACAGAAAAGTTTCTAATTAAAGTGTTTCACTTAATCTAAAGTTTTATTATATACTTATCAAGTTATGATCATTAAAGTTACTTAGTTATTAGAAATTACTTAGAATTAATTACTTACAAAGAAATTTATTAGAAGCATGGCATTAATGTCTTAAGTCTCAAGTGTTAAGTTTAAAAGTTTAAAGTGGCTTACTTTCACCATTGACGTGACACCCCAGTATTTTACCAGTCTAGCATAGTAATACCGAAGCACAGGATTTTCCGTGAGTTCACAGTCATTTGAACCGTTCAATATTTTCAGGATTTGAACCAGTTCACGATTCGTTCTCAACGGCATATCCACTCCCGAGTAAATTTGCATATAGTTCCAAGACAGTTCTGGGATGTTCAGATCTGAGAAACAATTTAAAGCCGCCTTTAGAACTCCCATTTCACCCCATCTCACTGAAACCCGCTCACCTGAAATAAATAAATTGTTCTTGATAGTTTTTTTGACTCCTTTTTTATTGTCTAAAGACAAAAATAAAAGCAAAAAGTGTGTAATCTGCATATCATAAGCATGTGCAATCGATATCCAAAAATACCATAACGTTTTTTTGCACAATAACTAAGAACAATTAATAAATAATTCAAAAAATTAGCGTTAAAAATATAACAATTTAACAATAAAATATAATAAAATAAATGTATAATAAAATAAATAACAAGAAGGTTACTTCACCAATAAAGCGAATTGAAAAATGGATTTCCTAAAATTATTCAAAAAGGTAAATTCCAAAAATAAAAAAGGTAGTTTCTAAAAAAAAGCAGCAAAGACAAATAGAAAAATAAAAGCAAAAAAACAATGACAGAATACATGAAATGTTGTCATGCAACTTACTGACGAGAAAAATGTTATTTGGCCAACATTGTACCACATTTGCAATTGCTTGGAAAAACTCTTGGGTACTGTCTTTGTCCACGTGAATACAGTACACATTCTGGGGCCAGTAGATATATTGCAGCAAACGAATTGCCTAAAAGCTAAAAATGGTAGGCAATTTGTGGGAATGTGAATTAATAAGTTGCTGTAACCGAACCTAAAACAGCTATTAATTAAACTCAAGATAATATTTTGCCACTTTTCTCACTACATAAGGTACGAATTCGACGCAAAAGCAATTATTAGCCAACAGCAAAAAGATACTAAAGTCTGACCAAAAATTGCTAATCCCTGAGATAAAAGAAGATAACAGGTGGCCTGATTTTGAGACTACTCGCTGTATTCTGGGTGCCTGAAACAGGTTCTTTCGGTAATCAAGTGACATGTTTTCTTTTATTTCAGAATACAGCAACTTTTGGTCTGACTTTAGCTAATAGCTACATACATATATACGCCTACTCAGTAAGACTTGGAAATTCATGCTATTTTAGTTTGTTTAAACCGTTCAAAAATTAAAATATATAACAAGTCTAGTGCGTCTAGTTTAGACTAGGTTGACCAGATGCACAGTATGAAGTCATTTAATACTGATTAAAACTTATCCATGTGAATTTTTGTGAAGCGACTTCATCTTATGCAATATTGCAAAAATGTTTTTAAAAAAGATTTGATGCACTACTAGCATCGTACTCACAAGTTCAATGTTTACATTGAGCAAGGACACGTGTAAACATTGAACTTGTGAGTAGGATGCTAGTAGTGTATCAAATCTTTTTTAAAGTAATTGTAATGGACTGATATTATCTTTAAAGCGTCGATAATGCGTAAAACTAACGCTAATTGAAAATTTTTTAAAAATTCAAATCCGTGCATTGGCAAATTTTTGTTGCGCATCTGGTGGTGCAAAAAGCAACTTTCTAACATTTTCTGTTCCAAAGGGATGATCGTTATTATGTTTTTCATTGAAAATAAGGATAGTATAATACATTTAATAATAATATAAGTAGAAATAGGCTTGTAAACAACAGTGGTCGTATCAGCACCTTTTGTGAGCCCAAACAGTTGTGATTACTGTAAATGAGAAATAAGGCCTATGTAGGTGACTCGGAGACAGTGGTGTAGGGGTTAGCATTCTTGTTGTGAGGCTCGGGTTCGATTCCCAGTGCCTCTATTTCTTTCTTTCTAAATTGGCGAATCCTCTTTATTTCAACAGCATTATGACCAAATATGGCACCTGGTCAGCAAAGGTATGAATGAGGTATGTGAAAGCGACGGGGTAATTTGCTTCGTCTAGACTCGTGGCGAAATCTGGGATCCAGAAATACTCCCTGATTTCTGAGCACGTCAGACCGGCAATTTCTACGTCTGTCAGTAAATCAGGCGGAGTCCAGTTTTTGGCCTCTTGCAATATAAAATCATCGTCTGTTCCGTTCAAAAGCGTGGGACACAAATCGTATACTTCGTGGTTGTAGTTAATTGGGACTTTGTGCTTGCTAGGATCGTACAGTTTTGGCAAGCGGTGATTTTGTAACTGAAAATTATTGACTTTTGTTTTAATAGATACGTAAAACAAAACTGACTTATGACTGATCATTACAAATGCTATTACACCGTTTCCATGTTTGACCTAACATTCATATTATGGATGGACTGTAAAAGTGTAAAATCAGTAAACAGAAACTTGCTCCGCTGTGGTTTTGACATTTCAACTGAGCAACTCAGCAGATGTTTCGTAATGAAATTATGCGCAAATCATATGAAAATGTATCAACGTAGAACCATGGTTAGCTAAACCACCTTTGTGAAATTTACCGTAGGCTAGCTGTTCTCGAACTTTAGACTAGTGATACAGTAAGTACCTATTGAAGTCTAAATGCACATTAGAAAAAACTGTGAAAAGCGAAGTAGGTAGATAGAATAAAAAATTGTCAATTTACAAGCAGCTTATCGTTTATTTTGTTATATACCCACGACCGACATATAAGCTAAACTTACCACTGAGTTGATTTTCAGAAATTTGTGAGGAAGCTCTTGCGAAGTTGAACTCATAATCAACCCCAATGTGTAGAGCACAGCAGCAAATCCGATAAGGAATAATATAATCTGCCTAAGCCTTCTAATTCGCATAATTTCATTCAATTAGTTATAATAATAATACAATGTGAAAAATTCATAAACCTGTACAGAATATGCTCCATAATTGATTAATTAAATCAGTTGTGTGAATTGCACGCATTCCTGAAAGCAGGCATTCTGAAAATGGAAATACAATTCTGCATAGCATTGTTCAGCCCGGTTTATCTTATCCTTAAAGAAACAAGGATAGAGACAAGAACAAATTTCCATTACCAAAATGTTGGGAAATTTTGCCAAACTTTTTGCACACAAACTTGCTCAACTTTGTTCATACAAAATAGTGGTATATACAAATGGTAGGACAATTGCTTAGAACGAATAGGACACGATAAGGACAAGTATGAACCAGGATTTCGGATAAGCTGCGATATTAATTCTAGACAACTAAGGCTGCCTCACACAGGAGTGGACGAGAGTCAAAATTTTTGACCCGCGACCAAACCCCCTCCGTGGCTGGGTACCAAACGGTACCGTGGCAAGAAGAAAAGTCAAATACACGCGGGTACCCACGAAGGCAAGGAAAAGTTTTCTTGCCCCGGCGTTTTAAACTTCAGGGTCCTGTTGCTCAGTTCTACAATTGTTATACCTAATTGTAGGCTAAGAAAGAATTTGTTGCAGTCTACTAAAATAATTTGTCACATGGCCTCTGCGTAGGTAGTCATGCTACAAATCTCTGATACGTGCAACTCTTCTAATCGCTCAACTCCCAAGAGTGCACTCAGAGATTTGTTGCACTCTCTGAACACACGCTAATCATCGTCAAATTAGACTTAACGTGCACTCAGAGATTTGTCGCACGCCGACCCAGGAGTAAGAAATCACCCTAAAAAGAACCGCAAGAATCGAACAAATGCTCACCAAACCATCAAGATCTGTAGCCAGTCATCGTAACCACTCGACCACCGCTGCTCCAGATTCAGTTTGTTAAAAGGCATGTAGTGATCAAAATGTACGTACAGTGTAAAAGGTTGCATATATATTCATTGGCGTAGGCATGTTTATGTATATTGTATACGCAGACACGCTAGCAGAATTTCTCTCTATGCTGTCCTATAAAAATTTTTACCCAAGGTAGCGTAGCCGAGTGGTCTACGGCACTGACTGGAAAACATAGTCAGATATATGCGTGGGTTCGAATCCTACCGCTACTTATACTTTTTTCTTTTTTACGTGTTAAGGCCATGTGACAAGTCTGTTGTATCATGGCCAGCACTGACACTCAGAGATTCGTATGCAACTCTGCTTGGAAAGCCCTCGTGCAAAGCACTCGTGCGCTGCGCGCACTCGTGCTTTGCACTCGGAGCTTTCCATCGCATCGTGCATACAAACCTCTGAGTGCACTCGCAGCCATGCTACAACCCTTACTTGTAGCTATTGTAACTGCAGAATTTCTTGCAATTGTGATAATATGAAGGCTTAATTTACAATTGTACAATTGTAGGACTTACAAACGCTTGTAACTTTATTAAACGCTATAACGTTTGTAAAATTATATGTATTACAACGTTACGATTGTAGCCCTTGTAAAAACTTACAATTGTTACAATTGTAGGATTTGTAGAATTTGTAAATTTAAGTAACAAGGCCCTGACTGCAGTTGGAAGTTACGACTTCAGTGAATCTTGAGGCGCTGGATTAGAAAAAAAGAAAATTGCATGCAAGACATTAATGAGCAGCACAAAATACAGTAAAGGCGTGCTACAAAAACCATGGTTTAGTAAATAACCAAGCAATAATTTCACAAAAATTGACAGTACACTAAAAGAATTATAGTGTGTTGGATAAAATTGGATATAAAACTCAACAATAAATTGGCAATTAAAACTTTTTAATACCGAAGTCTTTTCTGTTAAAACCCATATAATGAATAAAAAACACTGTGTATATTATATACCAACTATATTAATAAGACTAGATTTCCTTTTTACATTTTTAAAATGTCGAACGTGTTGGCGCTATTTCGCTAAACTGGTCTGAAAATTTTATAAAATAAAGTTATAAAAAAACTGCTGCTTCACAAATGAATTTGAATCATTACGCTGATGATCGATTATTGCAGAAAATTTCTGATGATTTTTTACATAACTTTCAAAAAATTTCACGTTAGTGTTTCTACTGGGATAGGCATTTTTGTTTCAATACATTTTTACACCTTTTGTACATTTCTGTTTTCAGTTCTCAGTTTATGAAAAAGTATTAAAAAGTTATTTTTTAATTGAGTAATTATTTGTAAATTGAAAGTATCTTACTTTTAACTTACAGCACAGTTTTAAATTCGCCCGTGAAATTATTGTGTACCGAACAAGCTGTTGCCAAACACTGCTTAATTGGATTAGATTAACAGAATTAATTAGTAATTAATTACAAATTTAACGACACTGACGCAGCCTACAGCATTTTTAGAAAAAATCTTCAGGTTTACGCAATTAACGGAGATCACCAACTGCTGTCAAGTTTAAAGTAGTTACTAAAGTCTGACCAGAAACAAAAATAAGTAGAAACACTAAAATGAAAATTGAAAAATGAAAATTGAAAATTGAAAATATTGTTTAATGTTTACATAAACTGAGAAATGAGAGCGGAAATCTACCAGAGGTATCAAAATTGAATTACTACGGAATTTGGTAAATCATGAGACAAAACAGCAACAAGCGGCTCGATTTTTGTGACCACTCGTTGTACTCTTGATGCTCTCAATCAAAGTCTGATAAAAAAACCACAAAAAAGTTGCACCACTTGAGAAAACGAAACATGTAATTTCGTTAAGTAAAGAATATATTTTGACTATCAAGAGTACAGCAAGTAGTCGCAGAAGTCATGCCACTGAAACACGTAAGTGGTGCATCTATTTTTTGTCAGACTTCAGTTCTTTTCGAAATGACGTTGCGTTTCTTTTTGTTTCAGGGTCCAGCAATTTTTGGTCAAACTTTAGTTAGTTACTTTAATCTTATGTACAATACATGTTAAGTTAAAGTATTTGCCCTAATGTAAACGGTAAACTTATGTCACCTGATCTATCATGTTTTCTTTTGTTAACACAATTCTTAGTACCTCGCAAAGGCGGTGTATGGCCTTTTTTAAGGCTTTGCCCTTCCATTGCTGGCATTTAGCTTATCTTTAATTTGATCTGTTTGTTTCTGTTTGGTTTCTCTTTTTGCCATGTGCTTTGTTTAATTATATATTATTTTCATACTTATATTTTGCTCGCATGAAATAAATCTCATCTAATCTTATCTTATCTTGTCTTAATTTCGATGCTGCTATAAGCATCCAGATCATTTTTCGAGGTTTTTATGCTGAACTTCGTTTCTCCAAATCAATCGAGTCAAGTAGCGTTAGGGTTTTTGGGTGTAGTACCCTTGAGTAATGGGATGTCTATTTCTGAAAACGGAGTTAAAATTTCAATTCTAATAAAATGACGTACGTTTATCGTTTATAATTATTTGAAATATCTGACTATTTGATTACAAATACTTATATAGTTATACAAGTACAGTGTAGGATATAAACTGTCCTAATCAAAATGATAAATATAATAATTCAGATTCAAAGGTGTCAAAGGTGTCACAAGCTGATATGATCTTCAGCAATAAAAATACCAGTGACTAAGCAAATTCTTTTTCTGGAAATAAAAGTAAATATTAAATTATTCCATCCTGTTAAACAATACAAACAAACTAACTTAAACCGATTTTAAGTTACCGTTATCGTAGCCCGCGTCATGTGGCGGTTAGCACTGAGGAGTTTAATTCCTGTGGTTGCTAGCACGAGTCCAGCCGTAAGTCATCTTTACTTACTTTTTTTAAACTTTTTACTCAAGATTATTTCGAACGCAACAAAGCTATTTGTATTTCTGTACAATCACAAGCATACGCATATATCAGATATTTCTGCATCAGTTATTTACCCAAAATTTTTGTCTTTTTGGTAATCTACGTATATATTTACTTCACAGTTTTCGTATATCGTTTACATACTCATCGACTGAACTTTTAATAATTATATTAAGTTATTACTAATAATACATTAAAACGCCCACACATTTATTTAGGTCATTATAGAATACTAGCAACAAATATAAAAAAGCATCTAACCAAATATAGACATTGAAGGTGGAATGAATGCATTAAGGCAGTTTCCGGAGACTCAGTTCAGACTATGCCTAAGCCCTTAGACTAACACTTTCAAGACTAACCTTTTTGATTTTGATCAAAAATTTTGATGGATCTTAATTAGCAGGGGGCAAAACAAGATTAACAGGCAAGCTTTTTTCAATTTACATATGGCTATTGATTCGATACACTTTGCTTACGAATTGAGGATTAGGCATAAACAAAGATTTAATAAGGATCTGTTGATATAGCCTAGACCATACCATTGTTTTTCCACTTTTTGTTGTTTGTGTTGTTGTCGTTGTTGTTTTGTAAGAAAGTTATGTTATGCCCATAAAGCATTATTATATTATAACTAATGATTTAAAGTAGATTCTTTTACTCGAACCAATAAATTTCCAGCGAATGTTGTCATAAAGCCAAATATGCTAACGCGCTGCTTGGTTATCGTTATTCAAAACTGGTTCAATCGGGGCTATAAATTTAGTGTTATCATTTCCAACCATGAAAACTGACTTATAAAAGCAGTCGGACCATTTTTATTTTCTCAATATTTTAAAATGAAGAATTTGGTTATTTTACTGCAAGTTTTCATCACTGGTATGTTATGAGTAGGCAGCTTCGTTTGCATTTCAAACGTTTTATAGCCAGTTTTCCAATTCAAAGACAAAAAAATGCAAGCTGTCAACTAATTTAAACTTGCATTTTTAAACAAAGGTGTAAAACAACCTGATTAAAGTTTGTCTGTATTTAATCAATTATTCTCAAACTATTTTTTATTTAGTGAACTGCCGACAAAACGAAGATGTATCATCCTTACTTCAACACATAATTGAACCATCAGTCGATCCTTGTGATGATTTTAATGGCTTCGTTTCGGGGAAAGGAAACATAGCAGGAACAGCAGACAACGATACCTACAAGATACCAACCTACGGTGTTTTTTACGCAGCAGCTGGGTCGAACATAGAAAAAACTTTGCCTTTAATTCAAAAAATTGATCCTACAAAACTGCCAGAAAAGTCGTACAAACGCAAATTAAAGGTAGCCTTAGACCACTGCGTGGAGTTTGAGGAAACGGCAAACCAGCTCAACTCTTCTTATTTATATGAGATTCGAAAATATCTAAAAAACATGCTAACGTCTATTGGGGGTTGGCCATTGATGAATATATCGAGTAACGAAACTGATTTCACGTCAAACAATGAAGAATATTTGGCAAAAGTTATGCAAAAGTACGTGAAAATGTAGTGTTTTCTGAGTTGTGGTAATTTTATAATTTTCTGCTTTCGTTTCTATAATTTTAAAGTAGTTTCTTTTTTGCCATTATAGCTTTGCACTAGGTTGCGCAATAAAGATACTGACATGCCAAAAAAGTTTCTGGTACTTTTCTTGGACTCTTTTGACTTATCATTATTGACACACACTGCGGGTTCAGTATATGTTATTATATCATACCTGTCATGAAAAAACAGTGCAATAACTAATGTTAATAACTAAGTGCACGCTGCTAGATTCACAGCGTAGCGTGCATTAGAATTAGTTATTGCACTGCTGTAGGCGTGCATCTTAGTTATTGACTTATCCCCTGTATATTTCAAAAAGATATAATATAAGTACGTTATATCACTGTGTAGTATGACTCAGCAACTATTGGCACTAACACGTGAAGCCTGCGCGCGGTAACGAACGCGTGTAAGCGAAATCGAAATAGCACTTTTTGTGCTATAGCGCTTTTGTATGCGCTATATGCGCTATAAGCGCTATGGAATTTGCTATATGAGCTATTTGCGCTATATGCGCTATCGAAGGTAGATGAACCACACGCGCTATTTGCGCTATGAGGAGCTATCGTAGGTGCTATATGCGCTATTTGCGCTATAGCGCTTTTTGGGGGTGCTATATGCGCTATTTGCGCTATGTGCGCTGTCGAAGGTGCTATATGCGCTATTTGCGCTATATGCGCTATCGAAGGTGCTATATGCGCTATTTGCGCTATATGCGCTATCGAAGGTGCTATATGCGCTATTTGCGCTATAGCGCTTTTTGGGAGTGCTATATGCAAAAAGCTATATAGCTATGAGCGCTATCGACGGTGCTATATGTGCTATTTTTTGGATATGGATGAAACTACAGAAAAATGGCCAGGGGGGATTTAAACCACCCATTGCTAGATTGCTAACTTAACGCTCTACCAACTGAGCTACGCTGGCCTATTGGTGTTTGTGTTAATTTCCCTTTAAATAGTGATGCTGATCTTGGATAGCGCTTATAGCACCTGAGGGTGCTATTTGCGCTATTTAGGCGCTATTTTGTGCTATTGGCTAACTTATTGAAAAGTTTTGTACTTTTTAGCACACTACTTACCTGTCGTAGCGTGTATAGCGCAAATAGAGGGGGGGGGGGGGGGCGGGGGGAGTTTTTGATCTGGAAACTATAATAGCGCAAATAGTGGGGGGTTGGGGGGGGTGGCGTTTTTGAGCTGGAAACTATAATAGCGCAAATAGCGCAAAAGCGGGGAAGGGGGAGAAAAGGGGGGAAGGGGGAGGGGGGGTACCTGTCGTAGCGTGTATAGCGCAAATAGTGGGGGGTGGAGGGGGCGTTTTTGAGCTGGAAACTATAATAGCGCAAATAGCGCAAATAGCGCCTACGGGTGGGGGGGGTGGCGTTTTTGAGCTGGAAACTATAATAGCGCAAATAGCGCAAATAGCGCCTAGGGGTGGGGGGGGGGTAAAATCTCGTGCTCGTGCACGCTTTCACGCGACATCTACCCTGCGCGCACTCGTTCACGCACTTGGCGCTTCACGTTACAGTGCGTATAAATTACTGAGTGCACGCTACATCGTGCTGTAACTGACAGTTGTAAAACGGTAGGTTTTTATAAAGTAACATATTTTCTGTATAGTTTGTTTTCTGTACATCGTCGATTATCCGAGAAAACAAGCACGTCTTGCGAGTAGTTTAACCAATTTTCGATAAAGTTTAACCAATGTTCGATAGAGTTCGTTACGTATGTACGACATGCTTAGGTGAAATGCCGAGGATATTCTTCAAATATAAAACGCGGCACCAAATGTTTTTAGACAGTAGTATAGCGTACGGATTTCACGCCTAATTGGGTAGGGTGCATTGGGTAGGGTGCATGCGAATTGGGTAGGGTGCATTGGGTAGGGTGCATGCGAATTGGGTAGGGTGCATTGGGTAGGGTGCATTGCGTGTTGCTGTTATTT
>JASANF010006982.1:0-21668 GCA_030248245.1 Trissonchulus sp. WLG1_4 | reverse complement strand
CCCAGCGTCAACTGATTTGTGCCCCCTCTCCCAAAAATGACTCAACTTTTTACCTTTTTTTGACCAAAAAGCACCGATTTTGTCAATTTTTGCAAAAATTTTTCAAAAATTGCTTACATTTTAAAAAAAATGCAAATTTTTTCAAATTTTGGCCAAAATTTTACTCCCGCCGGGACCCTCCCCCCTCTTTTCCCCCTTGCGGGACCTCCCTCCCTCCCAATTTTGGGGGGTGTTCCCCCCTCCTATCCCGCCCAACTACATGTATATATATACATATGGTGAGTGTGTATAGGCTATACAACCTGTATAGCTCGTTCGACTTCTTGTTACTTCATGCCATCAAAACTGCCAAAGTTCGTACTCACTAAGAGTATATACTATATATGTATCACACAAATATGCTACATGCACATATATATGTACAAGTGGAAGAGAGGGGATAAACCCGGAGACCAGAGACAAGTCCATTCTACAAGCTCTTATATATGGTTCAGTGACAGTGAATGAATTGGCACTCACTATTTCCCTTCGTTGCGTTGTTGGGTTTATTTGCGCCCGGTTGCCAGGTTCAACACCTGTGCAGCAACACACATGTGTGTGTGTGTGTGTGTGTGTGTGTGTGTGAATATAATTATCGTGCTGTATTTTCATTTGGGCTCTACTATGCTGTTCTATGCACTGTAGCACTATTTTTGTGATGGTTTTCTCTGATAATAATAAATATATACAGCTGATTTGAAGCTATTTGCGTCATAACTTGACTGTCATATTATCCGCTTCTAGGTTGTGATGAATTAGATTTTTTTAGATTCTGATAGATTGCATTTTTTCAGAAGACTGTATATATTGTGGCCTTTACTTAAGTTTGGGTGCTGTATTTTGTCGTGTAGTATATATTTGGTTGTTTACTAATGTAATTAATTCACCAGCATGAAAGATGCATGAAGCCCTGATTTACTTTACATCGCGCCCATTTGGGAGGTTCATCTAGAAATTTCAGAAGTTTCTGATTTCAGCCTCCTCTGTCTGAAACTGTGCAATTTCAGCCAGATTGATCGCCAGTCTGCCACTTTACCGGACAAAAGGGTTAATTTTAATCGGACTAAACGGTTTAAAAATTATGCTAAAAAATGCAATTCCAAAACCTCCGGATTAAACGGACTGAAATTTTAGCGCGCTGTTTTTTTAGTCAGACTAAACGGATTTAGTTACGCATGCTAATGTTCAGCGTATATGTTGAATCCGTTTAGTCCAGTAGTAGTAGTTTAGGAACGGGTTCGGACTAAAATTAGGCTGCTGATTTATTTTAACTCGTTTAGTCCATTTAGTCCTATATTTCATTCCAAAACCTCCGACTAAAATAAGTCCAGTCCGTTTAATCCGGTAAAGAAATTTGCTCGTAGACTCAGTCAGCAGTCTAAGTTGCTGTGAATTAGGTGTATCCGTTCCAAATGAACTTTTTAATTTTTTGTCGCTTGTAGAACGTAGATTACTTAAAATGCTAGCCGCAGGTTATTTTTGTTATTAACTTTTGACATTGAGTCAGCTCGCACAGTTTGTAGCGTTTTAGCTGTGAATTTGTTGTTGGTTTTTTTGCTTTTTTATTGTTGCATTTACACTTTGCCTGGGTAGGGGAACTATCTTTATCATAATTTTCATATTCATATCATAATGCTCACTGCGAAAGCCTCTAATTTGGCATGGTTGGTTTTTTGTTACAGTATTTTGACTGCAAGTGTATTTGACATTGTTTTTGTGTCCATTTTCCCGCTTAGATCTGGGTTGACTGATTAGCTTGTGATAAGCTGTGCTTGTAGCCTGTAGGCGCTAAAGATATCATAGTCGGATTAATATGCTGCCACAGACAGTCTATTTCCATTTGTGAAGGTTTTCCGTGTGAGTATAAATAATTTTTTCTAAAATACAGCTGAAGTAAGCTAATTTTTTTAATTTAAATTTAGCTGCTGTAAGCTGATGTTAGTTTTCATTGAAATTTCACAGCTATTTTTTTATTTTACCCAAATACATGCGTCTTCTTTGCGTGTTACCTTTTTTTATCCTCTATATGCATCTATACAGTCATTACTGTACTTGTTATAGGTCTTTTTCGTAAGTTCTGTTTGCAAAAGAAAAGTAATTTCCATATTTTCTTCACCTTTCTTCCTTACTGTTTTATGACATCCATAATTGTCTGACAAATTAGTTGCTTCTTCAGCAGCATGTGACTGTTAGAATATAACTTGGCAAAAACTTCGTCTGTTGTTTAGCCAAACTGTAACGGTTAATATGTAGACTTGTGTATTATTATTTTGCTGAGTTCATTGTGACCGTATATAAGCTGTGTGCTTCCTTGTGAGTGTATAAATAGAATCATCAATATCTTAGCTGTGTATAATATTGCCCCAGACTGTTGAACCTTACCTAGTTTTCTGTTTTATACTATTTTGTGGATGGATTTGCCCTGAGGGTATATAACCCTAGATTTTATTATGTGGCAGTATAATTGTATGTAAGACTGCTGAGCCTTTCTATGGGACAATTCCTTTACTGGATTAAACGGACTGGACTTATTTTAATCCGAGGTTTTGGAATGGGAAATCGGGTTAAACGGACTAATCGAGTTAAAATAAGTCAGCGGCTTAATTTTAGTCTGACCCCATTCCAAAACTGCTAGTGGACTAAACCGATTTAACATGCACGTTTAACATTAGCGTGCATAGTTAAGTCCGTTTAGTCCGATTAAAAAGCAGAGCGCTAAAAGTTATGTCCGCTTAAGGGGGGGGGGGGGCTACACAGGTCAAAAATCAAAGTTCTCCAATTTTGCTTATTTTCACATATGTTACTCCCCAAAGGCACCCCAACGTCAGATGAGAACAATTAAGCTTGAAGGTGCACTTTTGGTTCAGTGCGTTCGTCAGTGTATTTACATAGGCGAAAGTACGCAAAAAAGCTTAAAAGTAGCCCTTAGTTGGACAGTTTTAACACAAGCCACATCAAGCCAATCAGGCTGAAACTTGGCATGGTTGCAGCCCACATGTATGGGCAAAGTCGTATGATCCGGATTTTTGATATGTATTTTCAATTCTAAAATCGAGGGCGAAATGTAAAAAAATGGCTGTTTTTTGGGCCCGCCAAATTTTAGTGATTTTACATTTGGCGTCACTGCTCAGGCCATGGGCAAAAATTTAAAAAAATGGATGATAGAGGTTAAGATATGACGTTAGGCTAACGAATCATGTAAAAATCAGCTTCGTCAGTATTAACAAAAATTTCGAGTAAAGGAACGCTTTGTGAGCACAAAAAACTTTTTTTGCGCCTATGATTTACACGTAAAATTGAATTTTTGGGAGCCCCTAGTAAAAAATTGGCGAAAGCATTGGTTCCAGTTTGTTACATCTGCGATGCGCCCTCCCTGGGGCTGCATTGTGTGCAAATTTGAAGCGAATCGGAGAACCTAAAATTTTCACTTATTCAGGTAGCCCCCTCCCCTTAATCCGGGGGTTTTGGCATGGCATTTTTCAGCATATATTTTAAACCTATCCGGTAAAGGAATAGGCTCTTTGATTGCAAGATCCTGTGTTTCGGGTTTAAAAACATATAGACAAGTAGGCCCCAAAAGGGGCAAGGTTCCTTCCCCGGTGTCTACCTTTCAGGTTTAAATGAATTGGTTCTCTATTCCATACCTACCATAAGCTATACTTCGTATATATCTTACTCTACTTTATAACTACTAACTAGCTTCTATTCCTACTTAATCTTAATACGTAGTACGTACAAAAAAGTGCTGCAGGATGTTAGGCACCCCGCTGCACGAGCCATTTGGCTCAAAAGTGACACTTTGATCTGAGCTGAGCAAATCAGCTCTAAGAACAAGAAGCGATAAGCAGTGTTTTCTAATGGCTCTTATATACTGCTGGTGAAACATCCCGGTGCCGAGTTTGAAAAAGTACATTGTTACAGCAGTGTACATCGATTATTGATTTTTCTGCATATACGCAGACAACAAGCACGTTTTGTGAGTAGAGTTAAATTAATTTAGGATGAATTCCGCTGCGACATGCTTGTAATGCTGAGGATATTCTTCGAATATAGAACGCGGCGCCAACATTTTTCAATGACAACAGTTTTCAAGCAACTAACCATGACCACTCTCAGTCTTAATCTCATTTGTAAGCGGAAGTCTGACAAAAAAAGATGCGCCACTTTTTTAGTGCTATGATTTCTGCGACTACTTGTACTCTTGATAGTCAAAATCTATTCTTTCCGTAACGAAATCACATCGTTATCTCAAGTGGTGCAACTATTTTTATTGTCCGACACTATCAATTTCTGCAATAAAGGTTAAAAATGGTTCTATTTCAGAGAAAGTCATATGGCAAAGTTTAAATAAGCTACAATCAAATAGTAGGTCTGAATTTGCCTCTGCGGGTGACCTTCACTGCCGAAATCGCGATTTTTTCCGGTTAGTCTGGTTTTGGGTTCAGGCATCGCTTGCCACCGCAGCCCAAGCTTAAATGGTCAGCCGTTGAGGCCGTATAAAGTTTCATGATATTTTGGTCAATTAACATCATTCCGCATAACATGGTACATACATACACTGAAGGGTCGGACTGTGTTTGTGAATCTTGTTTCATACTTTTATACACAACAAACCGCATAAATACTTTTAAAAAATATTTAACTTCACGAAGAATTCCCGTTAAATCTAAAAAAGAAGCAATGCACTTGAACAGCAAATTTTCTTGAAGGCAGTGCCAGTGCCCAGTGGTACACATACGATAGCTTCAATGTCACTAAGCTGAGTGACATATTACATATCCGTACCACGCGTCGTTGCAATGGCATTTTAAGTCAACCATCTCCTGGTTCAAAAGCGATGATATATATTCTATAAAACATTGTCACAACAGGTTTCGTCGCAATACTGTTCAATGAAATTATTGCGAACATGTCATGTATGATCTGACACACGCTCGCACACCCAGTGCTGCTTGTCGCTAAATACCTAATCATTACTCTACGTAAGCGCTGATGCTGGATCACTACACACAACAGACAACAGACACACACACCCACACATCTAGTGTAATTTCGAGACCTACCCGATTGTTCAATGCAAGTTTACACTGAGAGTAGAGATACATGCAAATTGACTATTTGCATTATAGTATATACGCGGCGGCTGAGGCCGCCGCGTAAAAAATCAGGCTTACAAATGCCATTCCTGAACCAGAAACCTGCAGGATAAATTGACTTTACGTTTTACATATGTAGTCCTACTACAAGTGATAAAGTATGCCCGCTAATCTGTATACTTATGGTTTAGGAATACAGTTGGACTTAATGTACGTACTGAGTACAATATAATGAGCACTGTAGGTCTGGCTTGATCCAAAACATAATTTAATGATCAGATTTATGTATATACATACATTCGTTGAATTAACAGAACACGCCATCTCGTTACGTAGATCACTGAAAATTGGGTAATAATACATTCATGGTGCACAAAACTACCTTTAACAGTGCAAAAATGTTTGATTATATACTTCTATCAAGACTACATAATAGCAAGAGTACATAATAGCTTCTCACTCTATATAGAAGAAGAGTGAGACACTCTCCAGCCTGCCTGTGTTATAGCACAGGCAGATGCGCTGGTCGTTTTCAGGCTACATGTTGACATTCTATGCAACATGTGACTGGCCAATCAGAAGCGAGCTTCTATTCTCTGATTGGCCGACGCCTGTGCACGTGCTCCAATCATAAAACGGGATAGGGATAAAGGCTAATAACTCATTATTTGTTCATAGTCTGCTTGTAAAAACATTAAAAAAGGTTTGCAAATACATTTGGGGATATTTTGGCAAACTTTCGGCGAAATTGATTGAGAAACTTTGAAGAAATTCAGAAAAGTTTATATCTCAAAAGTTTCTCAATCAATTTCGCTGAAAGTTTGCCAAAATATCCCTAGAGGTATTTGCAAACCTTTTTTAATGTTTTTACAAGCAGACTATGAATAAATAATGAGTTATTAAGCTTTTATCCCTATCTTAATGCTTATCAAAGCATCAGCGATTATATACTAAAGTGTGTTACGCAGGGAATCTACGCGCTGATTGGCCAGTCACATGTTGCATAGAATGTCAACATGTAGCCTGAAAACGACCAGCGCATCTGCCTGTGCTAGAACACAGGCAGGCTGGAGAGTGTCTCACTCTTCTTCTATATAGAGTGAGATGCTATTATGTACTCTTGATAATAGGGAAGAGGATAAGACTCTTCCCCATTCTAGCTAAAGCCCGGTTCGTACTTGTTCTTAAGAAAACAGGGACAGGGACAAGGACAATTTTTGGTCAGCTATTGTGCATCTTTGGCCAAATCGTTGCGTCTAACTTTTTGCATACGAGTTTTGCTTGACCTGAACTTCTTTCGTTCAAAAAAGTGGCTCATTTGGCCATGTAGTTTTCTTGAAACTGCTTAAGGACAAATTGATAGGGACAAGGATAAGGACGAGTATGAACCGAGCTTAATCGGCCGGACCGATGCTTCGGCCGAAATAGCCCCTTTGCGCTATGATTTCACTACCAGCATCAACTCGGTGAGCTCGCAGTGTTCTGGAACGAAGGGGTCTCCCCCTAAAAGCAAGACGCAACAGGGCTATTGACAGAGCATCGTTCCGGCCGATTAGCCAGTATAGGGAAGAGTATCATATACTCGACTTTTATTAACCCAATAAATTGATAAATAATCTGTAAAAAAATTTTTAATTATTCAACCATTAAATAATTAAGATTTAATATGTATATATATTTATATAACTCTTAATCTTGCCATAGTATAGAAGATCAGCTTGTGACGTGATTATTTCATAATTTCGGCTGAACGGACATACGGCTGTAAGAATGGATCAACTCATTCACAAATCTACCTTGGTCCATCCCTCGAATTGATCCTCGAATCCAGTTGTATCAAAATTCATAATCAATCAATAATTAATAAAATTATTAATAATTAAGGGATATATTTACAGGGAAAGGGTTAATAGGGGAAATTCCCTGGCCAATCAAAACGATCGCTCCGCCCCCTTTTTCAGAGAGCCAATCAGATTAGGGGGCGCCGTGACCCCAAAAGGTCAAAGGTTAACTGACCAGGGGTCACGTGAGGTCGTGAACATAATTCGGAAAATACAAAAAATTGTTAGGCCAGTTGTCCTGAGGAACATACAATGGGGGGTTTCAAAAAAAATTGCAACAAAAATAGACTGTATCCTAATCAAATTTACACATTAAAATGAAAAGGGGGAAATTGAGTCTTTTTTCCGGGGGGTAGAAAGTTTTACTGAAGTAAAGGTCAATTTAGCGTGACCGCTACAACTACAAAAGTACTGTAGAACCAAAAGTGTTTGTAAAAAGTTACGACATAGGGTTCGTATTGGAAATTAGGGCACAGACAAAACCTAGAACACTTAACAACATTCGATACTACAGAGGTTAAGGTTAAGTAAAAGTTGTAAAAATTGGCCTCTATTGCAAAAAAAACGGAGAAACATTTTCGATAGAAAGCCGGTTTTCTCGTGCGAAAAAAATTGACCCTGAAATTTGGGGCAACCCCCACTTTTTGGGGCCAAAAGTTAACGACAGACTTACGATATGGATATATGCACTACGACAGTGCTATATACGTCGAAATAAACTTATTACAGAGGGGGGTCATGGGGAAAATAGTTACTTATAAAAGTTCAAACCCCTCATGAAGCTTTTGCAAAGTTTCTGACACCACAAAAACTTGAACACATGCAAAAAAAAAGGGGAACCAAATACAAATTTTTGCAATAACAAGACCCCCTTACCAAATTTGACTACTGCAAACACATATAGATAGGTACATGTTTTAAAATTTTGGAAACTTTGAAAATCGCTACAGTTTAAACAAAACAAAAGATTACACTTTTCAAAAGTCACACCAGGCCTAAGGCGAAATTTTGACCCAAAATTTTCTAAAATTGCATTTTTCACGTGGTCCGTTTTAGAAAGTGGCTGCTCTAGTTTGAACGAAAGAAAAGTGAAATGAAGAAAAATAAAAGAGAGAGTGGTTACGGGCTGAAAATATTGATAAAACACGACTAGTTCGCTACCAAATTTAGCACCCGTTTTTTTCAAAATGTCGTTTTACTGTCGAAATAACGGCAAAAAACTGACAAATTTTGCAAGGCAGTAAGCCAGACAAACTTTAGTTAAACTTAAACAATAATGTTCTTTGATTTTACCCAGGAAAACTTGTTCTGATATTGTCACTTGTAACATAGCCCTACTGTTGTGATAATAGTTTATATACGTACGCAAACTTGAATTAATTTGTAAAAAATTCTAACATTACATAATTTCCTTGTTAAGCCCTATTTTCTGTGTCAAAAGCGTGTCCATTTTATGAGAAAAAAGACTGCAATCTATGTATATGTATAACTCTGGTATATTTTTTAAATATTATATATATTAAAAATAAACATAAAAATAAAATAATAAATCATAAAAACTAGAATAGATATAGAATAGAAGGTAGCGTTCTGAAGTGGGAAAATGCTATCTGCTATCTAGCTTAACCACAAGGGACAAGAGTGCTAGGAATACATAGCTTAAATTCATCTTGTTAAAGTCGATGGGCAAAAGTGACCTCATATGGCACCAAGTCCTATGGCACATAAGGCCGGGTTCACTCCACAGTGGCACAAGCACAGACACAAGCACAAGCAAGTGTGAACGTCTAGACGTTGTGCTTGTGCCTGTGCAAGCGCCAGTGTGAACTGTGAATCCGGCCTTGTCGTTTTCCACACCCTATTCGCGCGAATCATTCGCAAGCGCTGTGCTTACGAACAAAGACATTTTGACGCAAAAGTATGCACGGAACTTGACGCAATTTACGTCGATGTTACATCTGAATCTCATGCCGATGTCAAGTCGTATAAAATACCAAAAAAAACTCGACATGTGTCAAGCTCGAGAACTATTTGCAGAAAGTTTGTGCCGTCCAGCTGTTATTCACATTCACATACCTACTTCAACTTCTAACATACTAAACATACTTAAGCGCTAACATTCAGCAAACGCTTAGCGTTGAGTAAGTGAATAACACTTAGTATGTGAATACGGGCCTTCATGTTGCATCAGAAAAATGAAATCAATGCTCAGCAGAACATAAACAAAGACAACGACACTGTTAAAATAAGTCTATTTTTTCGACCATTATTGAAATGTGAAAAATGACCAACTGGCATATTTACCACAATCAAGCCAACACATAGAAGTATTGCAATAGTACACAATTAGTGTGAGTGTGACAATCGTCACAGAACGATCAAAAATAAGAATACTCACCAAAACAGACATAATCCAGTTTGCAAAACCTTCTCTTGTAATGCTTCAGCGAGTTGATAAGGATGTGCAGGAAAACATGATAAACAAAACAATTGTTAAATTTTATTCTTTACGAATACTCATAATTAACAATGCAATTGTGTTCGATTGTCGTTAAACATTATTATCCAACTGCCATTTGAGAATCCGCGGTGCATTTTTTCGTGTTCAAAGAAATCCGTATTTCTTAAAATTAAAACAAAACAATTAATTATTGATAAACGCGTAATCCGTCGCAATGTTGTGTAGTTTGGCTTTGCGCGCGTTTGCTCTCACAATGAATTATATATCAGCTCCGCAATTGACCAAAAGCGGACCATATAAAGGTATTTCCTCCCCTAGAGACTTAACATCACGCCTTTGACACACTTTACTATGTTACAAAAGCCTGAATTTGACCAGCAGTATACAATATTGTATTGAAAAACAGGCTTCCGGTAATTATATCTCAAAATAATAATCCTGCCACAATAACCAAGCAAATAATAACACAATTCTCTATTAATTAGGACCCAAAATTACAGTCCAGTATATTTACAATTGTTTTAAAATTACTGTATGGCTATTTTTGCGTAGTTTTGACCAGTGAAGCGTAGCCTTAGCAGCCGGTACATATTTAACGGTAAATTACGTTTAAAACCATGTGGATTCACTATACACTAGAAACACTGGTTAATTGATCGTAAACTGAATTATCACTCATTTTTATGCAACAATAATATTGGGCTTAATGTTTTGTCAACCCCCCCCTTCTATCCTATCTGTAGTTTAACTTTGGCGAGTACATAATTTGGAAATTTAAAGTCATAGTTTGCAGTATACATAAAAGGCCATAGGCTATTTAATTCTTGTACTAGAAATTTTAAATTATTTTGGGAGCTTCCGCCTCCATTTGATTATTGCAAATGCTGCACTATTGTAATTTAAAATTAGAGTACAATGAAAATTGACAGGTTTGTATTGTGAACTCTGACATACAACTATGAGTCAGCCATCATTAATTTCAGTAGAGCACTAAATATGGCTGAACTACTTTGAGACTATGCTTATGCTTATGCTTATTCTTATGCTTATGATACGGATAACGGACATGAGTTGAGTTGGCAGTGAAATTGGAGACTCAAAAAAGTTTTGCAAACTTTGGAGGACTGCATAGGTATTCAATACATATATACATAAGAAAAGTTAAAATTGAATGGTCCTCAAGTCAAATTAGGTAAAAAATAATTGTGTGGGATTACAACTTCAGTCTAGTGTTGTTCCGTCAACAATTTTTAGTTTAGTTTTAGTTATAGTTTTGTTGCAATCTATGTTTTTCGGTGTGGAAGGTTGAACCTAAATACTAGATACATCATAGTATCATACGTCTACGTGTCGTCGTAGATAAATGTAACGCAAGTTTGTACTGGCAGCCACCCACGGATGGAAATCGCAGACCAAAATGGGAGGTACAAAAGTCACGGTGAGAAATTTTTTAGGCGAAAAACGTTTTTTGATGTGATTAAAAGTTTACTAATTCTAAATATTAACAAAAAAAGACATAACTGAGACACCAGAAACATAACTGCTAATAAAAGTCGTTAAGACGTCGTTTTTGGAACAATTTTGGGCTATGAAAGGCCATCACAAATGGGGGCTCAAAACGAGGGATGGCAACCAAAATGAGGGGGTTCAGAGCAAATGGGAGAGAGCATAATCACTGGTTGGCCAACTTTGTGGTAACTAAGCAGAGGACAATGCACTAATTTAGAAAGTTATGGTAGAAACATTTATTGATCTATCGAGAATCCAGTCAGATTTATTAAATGATCAACATAAATTTAAGTTCCAAATTTCAATTTCATTTCAACCCATTCCGAAATGGAACTATAAGCTTTATAAATCTGGTTAGCATATGTAGGTGAATCCGTTAATCACAGTTATCGTTCTCATCTAAACATTCCGACCCCCAAGAGATATGTAGTTAAAAAATTAATGAGTGCCGATTATGAGGTAACAATTGATGAATCAATTTGATGAAAATTTTTTTGACATTTTAAAAAATCCACATGTAAAAAACAGGAAATTTTAGTTAACAAAAGTTACAAGTAAAAAACTAAAGCCAACCTTATTCCCGTAAAAATAACAATTAAAAGTTCCCTCCTTGTATGTATGTCCGATTAGCAAAATAACGAAAAGTGAAAACCTAACAGACTCATTTGTGAATGGAGACAAATTATTTTTGCTTGTAAGCCAAGCCAACCGTAAAATAAACGTTAATAAGCAAGAATCAACCCTAGCTGTAAAGTGTAGTTAACAATTTATATAACCATTTTCATACAACACTGACTATGACAAAAAAAGGGCAGAAAAAATAGTCGGGTCTCTAGTAAGTCGTTTTTGGGTAGATAATTTACAGTTTCCATTAAAATAGAGTCAATTGGACTTTTGTTGGTTACAAAAACTGTACAGAAATAAAAGGAAAGAAGAGCTATTATTTCTTAAATAAGGCTGAAAACTGTCCTAATTTTGACTTCAACTAATTTCACTGCAATTTGACTTTGGAAAGTTACATTTTGTGGGTAAATCCTCCAGGAAAATATTTATGTTTGTAAAATTTTGAACAAACTTAGCATAATACATAAGTTTGTGAAGTAAGACAGGCCCCATAGGCGATAGAGTGCTTAAAGAGATTTAAGACGGCTCATCAGCGGCTCAGTCCATACTCAGTAGCTAAATGGTAGAGCGCTGGTCTGCAGATTCAGAGATGAGGGGTTCGATTCCCCCCTTGGACATTCTGATGGTGATGCTGTCTTTCTTTCAGTAAGAATCCCCCTTCCCTTCTTGATAGCGTAGTGCTTTCAAAATGGTGGGAGGTCTACTTTATCAAATATAACTGACAAGTGTTGAAAAATATCAAGGATTCTCCATTTTTTGTGAAACTTCCAAAAAAAAGTAATTGATAATCTTAGGGCTCTTTTTTTTAGTGGGCTAAAAATGGACGAGACTTATTTTAATCCAAGAATTAGGAATGACATGCCGGACTTACTTAAAATAGGTCGGCTAAGGCAGTGGCTTAATTTTAGTAACTCGTAACTCATTCATAAAGTACCACTATCGGTACTGAATGGACATAACAAAATCACGTATTGAGTAAATCTAAATAGACTAAATTTTCAATTATTTTACTTAAAAAAACTAATTTACAATCACTTAAATATCAAATCATTTCAATTTTTCACTAAAAAAGTAAATTTCAATTTCATTCCAGTCTCTCCGTCTAGCGTCCTGTCGCCAGAGCCAGCAACAAGCAGAGCAGCAGAAAGGCCACACCAGCCCCCAAAAGCACCGTCGTGTTGTGTTGGTCCCGCATCCGGCTTTTGCTGGACATCAGACGAGTGGCGCTACGCTGTTGGCTCTTTTGGCTTCTGGTCCGGTGCACGTTTTGCACCGTGGTGGAAGAGGCCCTTTGCACCGGAGAGAGGGCACCGGGAACAACAATGGTCAAACCCTCCTCTAGAATCACGTTGATTCGCCCTTCGGCAGAGGGGTCGGTCTGCCTGGCGTCTTCGAATATCACGCTGAAAATAACAGACTATTTGTGTTGAAAGAAAGAGGATGCCTCAATTTAGAAAGAAAGACAGAAGTGGAGGTGCCGGGAATTGAACCCGTGTCGATATCGTCCACGTCGAGAAAGCTAACCACTACTCTACGATCACACTTTCATGGGCTCGGAGTGTCTGGGGGTCTTTTGATAATTCGGTATGATTTGGAAACTTTAATCAAAAATAAACCCATTTTTAGCTCAATACGCTGTACGACAAACAAGGGACTTTTCTACGGACTGTAGGTATAAAATGTCAACATCATCCACAATTCTTGTAAACAGAAGTTGTATTTGTATACCTCAAGTTTAACGAGAGCTGTTAGCTAAAAAATCTAATCGGTTGCATCCATTTTCGAAATTGACCTTAATTCAGAAGTTAGATTGAAGTCAACCCAGTTGTAAAAAAAAGCAAAAAAATTACAATAATGTCGAAAAAGCATAATCTGGGCGGTAACTTTAGGACTGACTTTAGTTTGGTGTTAGTAACGTCGAGCATTTTCATTAGGTCGAGGTCGCGCCAAATTTCGGCCAGTTGCTCGTAACCCGCGAACCCTTCGGGCGCGAAAATGGATTGGATCAGAATCCGGTAGCCGGGTTTCACTTCGAAACCGGCGGCTAGATTCAGGCGAACCATCAGATTTTCTCCTGGCGCCAGCACACCAACAGCTCGTGGGGAAATCTGAAAGTTAAGTGATCAGTGTGATCTATTGAAATAGTGCTTTTGAATTCGGATGAACGGACATACGGCTAAAACGGGCTTCCTTCTGAAAGGACGAAAACGAAAGTATGAATTGAACAGTCGTTCTGTTGTTGAGTTTGTAATATATATTGTCCCAGTGAATAGAGATGATTGTCTAATGTCTTGGCATGCAAATAATGCGTTCAGGGTTTGACTTAAAATGGGTGATCAGAGAAAAAAACGAAAATGACTGACTAAGCAAGCCCTAATCCCTAAGCCCGAAGCCCGAAGCCAATGCCTGAAGCCTAATCTAAGAAGAATAAAGCAACCTGAAAATTTGCAACCGTCACACTCACATGTCATAACAGTCATACCGCAGGTACAAAAGAAATGCCGAATACCTATCACCCACTATATATACGAATTCCTGTCCGGGTTAGAAAAAGCTACAGCTACCTATGTACTATGTAGTATAACCTATATGACTTCACCAAGAGTGCCTTAACTGTACTGCCTTACCGTATCTCACTCTCATACATGTAAATTGAAACTATTTTAGCTGTCTACAATCCATATTCCAATATTAGATACAAAGCACAGATATGTACCTAGATTTGCGCATATTTCCTCTTCGATAACGAATGTCAAGCCACTATTGGCTAAGAGTAAGACGGTTTAACACCTTTACAAATTTTCTTTTTGTTCTTTGTCCTTTAGCAAAAATTTTGACTACAAATAAATGCACTCTTAGCCCTTTCTTCCAGTTTATAATCGAATGCAATTTATATGACAACCAACCGAGAACACTTTTGGATCATTGCACTTGAGTTTGAAGACGACCACTTTTGGCGACAAGTTTCGGAGCTCGATATCGGCTCGCGTGGGCTCGTTGACTCGACCCCGGAAAACGATCGACTGACCGACGCCACTGGCCCAGCCCAGATTGTTTGACGACGCTCGCACTATCTTGCCGCCCTCAAAATAAAAAATACAGTGCAAAAAAGTTCCCTGTTCGTCGGCGTACAACGAGCTTCAACGCATAGACAGTTTTGGATGACTATAGATGAGCTCGAGCGAGTATGACTCAGCTCAAGATACCCATAGTACTGGGCAAAATAGTTCCTGCTTATCGGGGTATGTACATACCGCGAGCTTCATCCTTCGCAAAAGTGACAAAGGTTGGCTGTGAGAAGACCCTCAAAAATTTTTGTTCAAAAGTGGTACTGTACCCATTTTCAAGCTAATAAAGTGAAACGAGAATTATCGCAAAACTTTCATGCGTGACTTTACGGCCGAGCTTGGTCACTTTTCGCGAAGGATGAAGCTCGTCTTACGCCGACGAAAAGAGAACTTTTTCTCGTGTCAGTAGTACCTACTGTAGAATTTTTGACACGACTCAGGAGCGGCACAATTCGAGAAAAACTTGACACGTACGCGGCATACAGTTTTGGGAGTCTCCTACGCATAGGGCGCTGTTGGATTAAATTAGGGCGTTTATGGTTTTGCGTTTTGCTACACTTTCTTTGGCAATTTTTATATCTTCTTAATGTCGGTCCATTGGTGAGCATGTGCAAAAATTTAGCTTGCTTCTACTACGCATAGAAAAATTTCACTTCCTTTTGGCATGTCTTTTGTCACCCACCGGTAGGTGACAATGTCGCGAACGTGTCTGATACATGCACTACTATACTAAGCCAAGGTCTACTCAGTACTTAAATTACTTAATTTCTTAAAAATCACAGAATCACAAAACTTGGACTTTGCTTATCTCCGTGTTTCAGTGTCAGACATTAGCTCAGATCAGAGACAAAAAACGAACAGAAAATTCTGACACCTCGGTAAACCTTCATTTTGGTAAAACTTCTCCGTAAGCTCGTGTGGAAGAATCTAAAATGGACTAATAATTGATAGCTATTTCGCATTGTTTCCCAAAATTGCGCTCTCACACGCATATTAAGTCACATAAAAAGAGGACAAGAAGAGAGTTATGTAAACTGCTATGCTTAGTTACGCGATCATCACTCTTGAACCCTGTTCATACTTATCCTTAATACTTGTCCCTACCGTTTTGTCCTTCACTTAAGGTGGTAGTGTCGCCAAAGCAGTTTTGCTCATAGGCTGCAAAATGAGAACTTTTTGATTTGAAATTGTACGTTCACTGAGAAACTGCTGAATTGCCATATGGTGTCAAATAAGCACTGCCAGACACTAGACTACCAATTATCTACCAATATTTTTAACCAATTACCATTTTTGAGCCAGACATCACGCAATAGAGACATAAAAGTTCAAAAAATCGAGGCAGATATCAGATTGGCCAGCTTGTGAAGTACATGTAATGTTTTGACGCACCATTTTTTGCCACAAATAAGAAAAATGAGAAATGGAGCTTCGTTTTTCTTTTGATTTCAAAATAAGTGTCTAAATTTTTTACAATTTATCATTATTGCTCTGAGTACCTTACAGGTTACGCACAGTTTCACAGTTCAAAAAGGCATTACTCCACAACGACTCAAGCAATTTGCACCAAATTTTGTGTGCATAAACTAGAGAATATCTGCTTTTAGTCTATGTAAAGAATCCAAACAAAAAGTTTTTTAATTGTGACGAAATTATCGAATGTGAATAGGTTTTCAAAACGTCATTTTTCCGACTTTGCGACTTCACTGCTAACTGTATGCTGCATCAATTTTTCTGAAACTTGGCAAAAATATTTGCCTTGAAACATATTTTTAGAATATATAAAGAACAATGACATATCTTTCACTGAAAAAGTTTTATAGTCGCGCAAAATCGACTACTTTCGCGACACTACCCCCTTAAACACTCTTCCCTATTCTTAGAGGTTAAAGGGCTATTTCGGCCGAAGCATCGATCGATCTGGCCGATAAGCTAGAATAGGGAACAGTGTCATACTCTTCCATAATATGTACTCACGGAATCATTAACATATACAATCCTCTGAAACAGGTCTATACCAGGAGACCTCACCTCAAGTACACTCCTTAAATCCCCCTAATCCCACCTGATTAACCCATCGAGTGGTTCTGGTTTTGGAGGTTTGTTTGGTGACGAATCGTTGGGGCGGAGCAACGTCAGCGGCAGCCATGGCAACCAATCAATGAGCAATAACGAGTTAATGGTCCATCGAATTAGGCTGAATACGAGCTATCAGCAGATCGATACAGTTAAGTAGTGCTTTAGTAGCTACTAGAAAATCATGCTATCAAGGTAAGCAAGCTAGTTGAGGAGCAAGTTTGAGAAAATTGTCGTTTACAATATTTGTTGGCGCGATTTTTGCCAGTTTTGAAGGCAATAAACGGTCGGGCTCAGGTTCGATTCGTACAGTACTGGTCAAAGATAGATATAAATGCTCGTACGAGCACGAGCATCGCTCGTTTCAAGAGGTGCGCTCGCGCGCAATTCGAGCACTTTTGCTGCTGCTCATAATTCCAGCAGCTAAACTTTCACGAGCAGTTTACGAGCAGCCAAAAGTTTGTGGTGCTCGTACTAAACGAGCACCCTAGCTAATACGTATATGCGGCTGCCAGTTTCTTTCTTGTCTTGGCTTGTTGCACTGCTCTTTATTATTATTCTTTCAGATGGCAACAGCGGCATTTGCGTTTATTATTACCTAGTCATTTGCTTCACACAAACATACACACACACACACACACACATGGCCTATGACCTTGCCTGACTTGCAATTTTACTCGCACCAATCATAAACACACCACACACACACACTTATGCGCGCGCACACACAAGCGGCTCCGTAGTTTTGGAGAGAAAAAATGACAATCGAACAATGCAGAAAATACATTAGACATATGTACACAGTAGCACCCATGATTATTGCAAATGACGGTGGTCCTACGATCAAATAAATATAATACTTGTAACAGGTGTATATACATTATATACATATTATAGAAAAATTGAAAATTAAACTATAAATAACGAAAAACCAAAGAACGATTAATAAGTTAATAGTAACAATTCACGATGGAAATATACAACAAACGCACTCTAACACTGTGTCATATAGTCCTGGTTTTGCTACCAGATGTCGCTTTATGACTATAATACATTTTGCTAACAATTCTGTTAATGCAAGAAAATAGTTTAGTTGAAGTACTCCTTTCGGTAACTACATAGGCTGCGCCTCCAGGTTTCCCAAAAACACGCGCCCGCACATGTCGCATAGTTTTGCTTCACTTCCATCAATTTACGTTAGGTCGAAGGTCACAGCTTGGGTGTTTGCGTGTGTGAGTGTGTGTGTGTGTGTGTGTGTGAGTGTTTGGGTGTGTTTATGATTATGATTGGCGTGAGTAAAATTACAAGTTAGGCAAGGTCATAGGCCATGTGTGTGTGTGTGTATGTTTGTGTGAAGCAAATGACTAGGTAATAATAAACGCAAATGCCGCTGTTGCCATTTGAAAGAATAATAATAAAGAGCAGTGCAACAAGCCAAGACAAGAAAGAAATTGGCAGCCGCATATACGTATTAGCTAGGGTGCTCGTTTAGTACGAGCACCACAAACTTTTGGCTGCTCGTAACCTGCTCGTGAAAGTTTATTTGCTCGAATTACGAGCAGCAGTCAAAGTGCTCGAATTGCGCGCGAGCACATCTCTTGAAACGAGCAGTGCTCGTGCTCGTACGAGCATTTATATCTATCTTTGACCAGTACTGTACTTACAGCCGCATGTCCGTCCGGGCAGCCCCCAAAATTACGAACAATAAACGTCACTATTAGATCTTACACATTCTTCACAATTTTGCCGGCTGAACGGACATACGGCTGTAAGCAGGGCTGGGCACGGTCACAAAATCACTATCCAAGTACACGGTTAGTTTCGAAGGCTAGTAAACGCGTGTACACGCTAACTAACGGTTACTGCAATTATCCGCGTGTACACGTTAATTATCCGTATAACCGTGTAACCGTTTACACGCTAAGTATCCGTGTAATCGTTTACACGGATACTAACCGTGTAAACGGTTACACGGTTACTAACGGTTACACGGTTACTAAACGGTTACACGGTTACTAAGTACTAACCGGCTACACGGTTACTAAACGGTTACACGGTTACTAAACGGTTACACGGTTACTAAACGTCAAGAAGCAGAGGGGGAGTAATGACCAAGGGAAGATGCGAACCACCCATCTCTAGATCTGCAGACCAGCAAGCTACGATACCTATGAGCTACTGGGATAATGCTGAGCTGTCAGTATATAAATGCCTTTATATATCTTGAAGAATATAGCTTGCACACACATGCGTATATATATGAAGTAACACACAGACAAATCGCTTGCGCACGATTGTAGGCTAATTTGCATAAATCCAGCAGCGAAATGAACATTTTTCTTAGCGGGTACACGAAGTCGGAAAACGGATAGTGTAACCGTTTACACTATCCGTTTAGAGTAACCGGTTACACTATCCGTTTAGAGTAACCGGTTACACTATCCGTTTAGAGTAAACGGTTACAGTATCCGCGGTTACTGCGTCTTAACGTGTACACGCTGTAACCGCTAAGTAACCGCGGATAGTGACCCCTAACCGTGTACACGCTAAGCTTAGCGTGTACACGGTTCGTACCGTGTAACCGTGCCCAGCCCTAGCTGTAAGTATAAATCGAGCCTAAGCTTCCGGTGGATGAAAACTTATCCAAGGCTCTGTCTCGTTTTTCCTGTTGGGCCACAGCCCAACAGGTCTTTAATTTTGATTCTGGTATCTTAACACAGTGCTAGCGTTAAAGTGTCAATGTGCGGAGTGTGTTTTGCACGTCTTTTACCTTGGCTATGCATCTGTCACTATTAAAATGCTTTGTAAAATCAGTTTGTTGCTGCTTTAGTGGTTTCTGAGACTGTAGTTTGACAAAGCAAAAGTCTGACAAAACGCGCTCGACTAGGAATCGACGAATCCCCTCTAGGTTGCGAACCTAACAGGCTAACAACTCGGCCAGTCAGTTCTGGGCCCGATTTATCGAAACAACAAATGTTCGTCGTTGAAAAAGCAAATGTTCGTCGTTGAAAAACAAATGTTCGTCGTTGAAAAACAAATGTTCGTCGTTGAAAGTTCGTCGTTGAAATTGTTCGTCGTTGAAAAATTTTTCAACGACGAGCTTTGGTTTTTTAGAACATTATTATGTTCTAAAAGACAAAAGCTCGTTTGAAAAAATTTTCAAACCACCCGACATTCAAGACATCCGTTGAAATGTTCGCCGTTGAAAATTTTTCAACGACGAACATTTGTTTTTCAACGACGAACATTTGTTTTTCAACGACGAACAATTGTCCTATAATTACGTGTTATGTTCGTCGTTGAAAATGTTTCGATCAATCCAAAATTTTCAACGACGAACATTTTGCTTCGATAATCATGATATGGTAGAAATCGACGATGGTATTGTGTTCTTTCAAACTGTCATAACTTATTTGCAACAGAGCTTGCAAGATTATTGCTATTATGCATGAAACCCGGGGTTTTTTTTTTTAAGTAATTTTTTTTTTTTTTAGGTTTTTTATTTAGTTATTTATTTTTTTTTTAAATTCCGACTACCGAAACCTTTAAGCTGAGATTTTGCAGTTTCAATGGCTGTAACAGGATAGGCTTTTCATGGAAAACATGCAAATTAAGAAATAAACCTTTCGCTGGCCCAACAGGTTTACGATGGCCTCCAGCTAATGTGTAATAAAACAGGGTTAACGAGCCCCCTGATTGATACAGGTTTTGTCCCGTTTTGGTTGTAGCTGCAAGAAGTGAGCTACTGGTTCGGTTGAGTACGTAGTTTAGTGATCAGACGTGGCACAGAATGAGGCCACACTCTCAGGCGGAATCCCCGTTTTGCATATTTCCCAAAACCCCCAATTTCCCCCCCATGTCCGTACGAGAGCGCCTGATTCAGTTAATCGTCAGTTATAGAAGTCCTAAGTTCCCCCCTGAAGTGTAGTACGAATTTGGCACAGAAAGAAGTCGAAGTAATACGTAATAATGTCCCTAACCAGTATCCGCCCCTTTCCCTTGTGCTCCTTGTTAATAATTGAAGCCGATTGTCGTAATTATTGCCCATATATTCGTATTCATTGTCCGTATAATAATATGTCCGTATGGTCTGAGGGTCGCGCCTAATTAACCAGTAATTAACCAGATTTAAGCAGTGATTTTTGTGTCCCCCTGAGAGTATAGAAGCTAGCCGGATAGTTGTTTGTAAACAATATCTGGGCTAAGCCATAGCATTAGCCCAGATATTGGCGAGCTAGCTGGAAGCTAAAGACAGAAGTAATTAGCGAAGTTTGTCGGTTAATAACTCAGTAATTTTTTGGAATTGTGGAACGCGAAATATACCTAATTGTAGAACATAAAGTGGAGAATAATCGAAGCAAGTATGAAGTTATTCGGAATAATACAGAAGAGGTTATTCGAAGTTAGATTGTGGAGTTTAGCCGAATTTGAGTAGAATCGTAGGCGTGAAAAGAGCAGTTTTAGACCCTAATTTTGTAATGTTATAACCCAGTAATTAGTAATTGTAATTCATTCATGTTTGGTATTATTTGATTCGTCATTTCGTAATCTGTATAATGGACTCATTTTCGAACATTTTCGGTATTGGTAATCATGTTTTTTGGGAGCAGAAGAAAGCTTAAGTTTTACCCTAAGTTTAGTAAGAGGATTACGGTAGATTGTACATGTCAAGTTTTGAATGGGTCTGCAGCCCATAATGCATAATAATTAAGTACAGCAGTCAAGTCTTAAGTTCACACGGTATGTAATGAAGTACATATTTTAATAATACGTAATGTTAACAAAGTGGTTAAGTAATAATTTGGTTTTTAGTCACATTTTTCCCTTTCCCCCCATTTTCCCCCCTCTTTCTCCTTTTTCGTTTCATGGTTCGTGTTTTTCCAGTTTTGTCACATTACAGTAACTCAAGTGTTTAAGTTCTCTGGTAGGCCCACCAAGAAGTAGAGAGATTTAT
>JASANF010006980.1:0-72665 GCA_030248245.1 Trissonchulus sp. WLG1_4 | reverse complement strand
TATGATAATGTAGACTACTCTTGAAAAAATTGCTTTTTCACTCAGAGCTAAATATCTGAGATATCTTTTTCAATTTTGCAATTGGCCAAAAACCAAGAAAAATGCGGCAAAAATGAGGAAAACAAAAGAATTTAGAAAGAAACCTTAGATTTATATTGTACTAGTTGTATTAATATAACAGTAGGTTCAAAATCACCAGGCATTACAGGCATGAAATTTTACGTAGCTTTCACAAAGAAGTTTGTTAAAAACTGTTGGGGAATAATTGTATGTGATCAGGAATTTGTTGGCGGCAGGACTAAACTTTGTAAAAGTTCGTATGTGTCAAAAGCATAAATTCACTGTAAAAGTTTGCATGAAAATCCTGCTTGTTTTAAAAATATTTTATTTGTCGACACAAATTCACTGTCATATAGTAATTGTAAGTAAACCCTTTTGATGTAAAATATTTTTTACCGATTTTGTCTCCAATTGTAAATTACAATTGCCTTTATTTTAATTATCTTCCAACTTGGAAGTAGTTTTTTTCAGCGTTTTTGTATAATTCTGTACCCGAACCAAATATCATGAAAAGTTTTTTAAAATTATGAACAATTTTGTCAGGCAATCCTATTCTTGTTTTTTTGTGAAAATTATGGAGCTAATTAGTTTCCAACAGGGACAACCGTGTTATTTATTAATTGTGCGTCAATTTCACGATTTAGCCGTCACTCTAAGTTTGGCGAGATAATGCAGATTTACGTAGGTTATGCTCATTAGCTGAAGATCGAAAATAAAGATAGCTAGACAATAAGGTACGTCTGTTTTTTGCCATTATTAGAAGAAGTAAGGTTATTGCTGGAATGTTACAGTACTTTTCAAGTCCGAGTTCTCTTATGGGGCCGTATTCTCAAAATTAAACATGAGTAAAGTAAGGTTATCCTTACCCAAAGGTAAAGGTAATGTAAAGTTAGTAAAGGTAAAGTTAATTCCGTGAGAAAAGTAAAGTTAAAATCAGAGTTAACGTGAACCCTTGAGGTTAAAATTTGAAATCACTAACGTCAGTATCTGAAGTACATTAGCGTCAGCTGCAAAACAAGTCAAAGCACTTTTTTGACTCGAATTATAAAGGAACTTTAGCCAGCACGTTGGTTTAAGTCAATTTCTGCGATTACCATTTTATCCTTACCCTTACCAGCGGGTTAAAGAATAGCCTAACTGGTAATTTTAGAAACGCGGTCCCTGAATTCAGAACAACCCTGAAGTCATGTATGCTGGGTAAGGTAACTGTGGAATGTCAACACTCTATAGGTGGAATGCATAAAGGCAGTCTCCTGAGACTCAGTCCAGACTATGTCTAAGCCAAAAAACTAACACCTTTAAAACTAACGTGTCAGAACACCGTTGGAAATCGTATGTAATACGTGTAGAATTTTTCTTTACGATGTTCTAAAATACTAATCGGTATGCATAAAGAACGTGTCTTAGGTTAGTCTTGGTTTTGCATTGAAAATTAAGACATGCCCTTCAGCTAGCGTAAGGCTAGTCTAAGCCTTATTTCAGCACTTATTATACTCTTTTTGAAAAATTAAATGAGTTTTTTTTAAAAATTGATGAGTGTTGTCAAAGATCATGTGCATGTTCTCAGGCTATTTAGCCAATTTTAACAAGGTTTTTGTGGAATGATATAACCACCAAAATTGCAAATTTAAGCTATCGGCAGCATTAGTTATCGTTTAGGATGTGTTAGCTTTCGTTTTATTGCTCAATATTGTACAAAATTTTTTCAAAAATTTTTGTTGCAAAATCATTATTTCTATACTAAACAAGCAGCCCCTAAAAGGAGCAATGTTCCACCCAGAGATCAACCATTGATGGAACAGACGTGAACTTTCGTAGCCCACGGGGGGAATATGCAAGCGTACTAAACTAACATGGGAATATGGGATACACTTTTTTCAGCTATGTACTACTATCTTTGCATCATTGAAGATTAATTAATCAATTAATCTTTAATCAATCTTTAATTAATGCATTTGCAGAACTAGTTTGTTAATTAAACCTGAATAATATTAACTGAAATCTAGCTACTACCCACACTTGGTATGAATTTCTACTAAGGTTAATTTTAGTCGGATTAATCGGCTTAAACCCGTGCTCAAAAATGCCAATCAAAAATCTTGGCCTAAACAAACTGGATTAAAGTAAAACAGCGACTTATGTATTTCACGTCGGATAGTCACCAACCTAATTATTCTTGAATTTTGAACTAGAGTTCGCAATCGGGTCAGGTCGGGTCGGGTCGGGTCGTGTCGGGTTGAGATTTTCCGATCCGCGGGTTAAGCAGGTCAGTTCAGGTCAAAAATCTTGGGTGAAATTTCTAAATTTTTACATTGAGTTTTGCCTGTTTGACCATTTTCTCAGGCTAATGGACTCGCGTGGCAAAATGACTACTGGACTGATGATTCACATAACGTATCACCTACATATCACAAAAAACTTGTAACAAAAACTTCACAAGAAATGTGTGTGTTTAAGAGTTTTTATAGCAGCTTAACGAGAAGTCGGGTTGGTTCGGGTCGGGTGGGGGTCGGGTTGGGTCGAATTCGACCCGTTGCCAACTCTATCTTGAACTACATTAACTCTAATCTATTTAATCTGGCATGGGAATGGACCTTTAAACATGTTAAACTTTATGAAATTTTGCGGATAAAGAACTTTAGCTGACTTTAAACCTTTTGTCAAAAGCCAACCAAGCCAACCCAAATTTTACAGAAAAGTTTCGACACCACTTCATACAATAATTTTCATTATCCGATATAAGAATTTTTTCAGTCTGCAATAAGCTACTTACACTAGATTACGTTATAAATACGTTTTGTCTTATTGCTTCGTCAATAGGTATCAAGAGTACATAATAAGGACGAGTATGACACTCCTCCCTTTTCTAGCTAATCGGCCGAAACGATGCTCCAGCCGTAATAGTCCGTTTACGCCTTCATTGCAGGGAGGCACCCCCGGCCCCGAGGTACTCAATACACTTCCCTGATCTGAGAAATAGGTCATGTCTTGATTCCAGGGGGGGTACCACCCTTGCTTCAGCACACCACCAACTCACTACAGAGTTTATGCTGGTACTCCCCTGAAATAAGCCTAAGCCTTCCTTGATTTGAGGGAGACTTCCCCTGAAATCAAGAAGTAATCGGCCGGAGCATCGTTCAGGCTGATTAGCTAGAATAGGGAAGGGTTTCATTCTGTTCCCTATTATGTACTCAGTATTGGTATTATTAATAAATAAAGTTATGTAAACCGTGCATAATGGAAACAAGTTGCCCCTAAAAGGGGCATAGTTCCTTCCCGGAGATGTTCAAAATGTTTCTTGTGGGCGTGTATATATTTTAGCTTGTATGTAATATCCTAGAATTCTTTTAAATTTAAATATATGGCTTAAATTTTATTAAGAATATATAGAATCAAGAGTACACAACGGGTCTATCCTATTATGTACTCTTGATAGAATGTACTCTTGATGGAATTAAAACTAAATTTACATGGGAAGCCATCAAAATTTCCGAAAATGGCTAGTTTTTGTTTTACCGAAAACGGCTAGTTAAGCAAAAAATTGCAACCAACTTTTTGAAATTTCGCCAGACAATCTGCTTAATGCTCATCGATTTTTGATCATTTATTTGACTGTAAAATCTTGCTGAAACAACACTAAAAAAGTAACCTAATCATTCTTGTCTAAGCTTACAAGAAGTTGCCTGAAAATTTCTACAAAAACTTTCTCCTAAAGTTTTGTGTCACCTTAACCATCTTCACCTTTGTCTTTGTGCTAAAATGTTTTAAATGTCTGGGGGTAGTTTCAGAAACTTTACCTAAGTCTTTACATAAAGTATTACATAAATTGAATTTATGGGAGAACTTATGAGATGGTTACGAGTGGTACATGAAGTGTTTCAGAAGTCTTCACATAACCTTCCCATAAGTTCTCCCATAAAGTTCTCACATAAAATTATATGCTCTCGCTGAAAACCGCATGGAATGCGCACGCACACGCGCTCGCACAATTAGATGCCTAGCAGCACGATCACAGCTTTGATTTTCGTACTGAGGGTGCGCTCGTTTAAAATCTCAATTTAAAAAGTAATGAATAGGTTCGTTAGTCGATTTAATTATTCAAGCGCATAACAGTTACCACCATACCTGCTGCTGTCGTTTTATAGTAAAATCTTAAAATCAGATTTTTCAGAAAAGTTCAATAAAGTTTTAAAAAATACATTCCCTAAACTATGCCACTCTATGCTCTACCCAGCGAATCAGTTTTCATGCTTTTTTGAGGTTTGTACCAATTATTTAGCTCAAAGGTGAGTTATGGGTGCCCTCACGTTCTCCTAAATTTATGAGAAAACTCGGCACCCACATTTAGCATTTTATGAGTAGCCTGACGTCTTTACATAAATTTATGTAGTAATTATCAGGCTACCCATAAATTTAGGTGGAAAACATAAATTTATGATAGAACATGAGGTGATCCAGAAGTTATGTCAAGCTTCTGAAACACCTATAACGATATGTAAGACTTATGGGACCCATAAGACTTATGTGAAGTTTCTGAAACGACCCCCTGGCCGCTAAAGATACATTAATTATCTGGCGTATATATAACCTAGAGTACGTATTAAGCAACACTGAATATTTTTCATATGAGACATTTATCTGGTGCAGTGTTAATCACAAGTGTGACTTCAGTTTGTTGTTACCTACTGCGGTACTAGGTATATTTGTTCATTCCTGAAGGCTGCCTTCACAAACCATTTACTCGGCAATCAGTAGATATTACCCAATCCATAAAAAATAACTCGCTTCGCACAAATTGGTTGAGTCGTTTAGCAAGTAGAGAAAACCTAAAAGATAAGTAGATTGTGGGTTCGCCAACTTTTTGGGCCCAGTTTGCAAACGTTTCAACGGTTTTTGAAAGAGTGACGGTTTGCAGACAGGGAGAGCCGGTTCACAAACTTTTTTAAAATAAAAAGACTTGGTGTTCATTATTTTTAAAAAACGTACCCCTGGATATTAAGTCGCCAACAGGCCTATAAAAAATTAGACCTGTTAAATGTCAATGGGTTACTAAGTAAACAAACAACACCAAACGGACTGTAAAAACTAAGTTGCTAAAACTATTATAGCCAAACTAAGTCAATTATAATAATTTTACTATTTAGCAAGACTATTGACTTGTATTTATTAACTGATTTGGTTGGCACTTGTATGCTAACTGAATTCCTAGAAATATAAAGAAAAAATATATTTTAAAAACAAAAAAATTAATATGCAATTGAGAAATTTAGCCTGGATTTCCATTGTCAGATTAAATTATATAACTATTGTATTTAGGAGTTTGCAAGCCGCCACTCATAGTTTGCGAGCCGGCCCTCTGAGTCGAGATTGACCATAATTAACCGAAAATAGTGGTTTGAAAACTGGGGAGGTGTAGGTATAAACCTACTAAGCACAGTAAGATATTGCCATGCATGCGAACAGGAACAACCCGAACATACCATTATAACTGACAACCTATACACATAGCTCATTTGTATATCGTCAATACAGTATGCAAAAGTGCGCAAACAAATTTTTAAATAGGGGGGGATCGCGCAAACTATCAGAAGAATAAAATTAAAGTTTGTAACTATTAAAAATCTGATGAAAAAGTTCGGTAGTTCTGTGTTGTAGACAAAAACCTAGTTACATGTTTTATTAGATTTAATTAATATATGTCTGCATTACAGTTATTTACTATTTGGCCCCCATTCTTGACAAAAAAACAGCAGGCACAAACAGGGCTAGGATTACACAGAAAACATCGGCTATACAATATGTAGAATCCTAAATTAACGTTGTGGCTCTATAAAACGATAACAAATGTTCCACCTCTAGGTGGAACAAAAAACTTGGGCATAACAGTCTTCTCTGTTATGGCTAATAGGCGGGAGTAATTTTTGGGTAAATAAATTTGATTGCCAACAAAAAATCCAAAATTATTAATTATACATAGCTTATTCATGTTTAAAAGAGATAACGTTTAGACACTTCTTCTGTGTATCACCAACTTTCATACTTTCTATCAACAAACTACATATTAGAAATGAATGATCACCTATGTTTGATCATTTGCATATTTGCAGTTCGATATGCAAATAAACTATCCAGAAAGACATCTCGACTGAAAGAATATGCAAAGAATGGAATAGTGCTTGAAAATAAATATTATAAATATTTGGAAAATGAAAAATAAAAACTTGAGTAAAATCCTATTTAAAAACTCTTACATTGCTGAAAAAAAATTTCAGTCGATTTGGAGTAAACCTGCGGCAATATGGTATACTGCCCCCCATTCAGCAAAAAAAGAAAACCCGCAGCAGGAGCTAGGATTACGTGTAAATCATAGGCTGCACACAACGTATCAGCCTAGGGTAAACTCAGCCAATAAGGAACACTCGGGAGCATAGGGGTATTAAGGAACAACTTTTTTTTAAATGGCCAGGTTTCGTCACGTGTTTAATATTACTAGACGAATTTGCTATCACGTGAAAGCCTATCATTTGCTCTTTAAAATAACCTATTATTTGTTTATATATACACAGACATTCACTTTTTTGATTGGAAAACGTCAGGGTGGTCAGAGTAAAAAATTTTGTGTCTTACAGATGTGCATACACTTATGTTTTTTTCAAGGTTTGTTCCAGCCAAAATTTTTAGGTTTGTGCAATGATTTGGATGTCAAAATATAGAAAAATTTCTCTTCTATCGTTCAGCATCGAGCTTTTTCAAAAATATTTTGTTTTTAATTCAGTTTATCACGTTGAAGTAAACACCTAATTTTCTTGTTGTGAACGGGTATTAAGGAACACGTCGGGGATATTAAGGAACAGTTATTTCCAGGGAAATAAGGAACAGTCGGTTTGTGTCCAATACAAGTTGGCTAATTTACTGGATTTACTGTGTCATGCTATTAGCTTTATTTTAGTTTGCTGTTAGTGTATTTGTGTTGTCAGTGAAAATTTGTGTGAAGCGGGTCACGCGCGTATATCGTCCGAAAAAGCGAGCAACGAGGCCATGAATTTTTTCTTCTTTTTATCTTTACCTTATCCTGTTTTACCTTTTTTATCTTTTTATCCTGCTGATGGTTCAAGAACGGCTTGGACTAAAACTGGGCAGCTGACTTAAATTAACTCGTTTAGTCCAACTACATAAGCGTACATAATAATGAAAGTATGACACTATTCCCTATTCTAAGTAATCGTCCGGAACGATGCCCCGTTT
The DNA here is from genome assembly GCA_030248245.1 of Trissonchulus sp. WLG1_4. Lineage (NCBI taxonomy): Eukaryota > Metazoa > Nematoda > Enoplea > Enoplida > Ironidae > Trissonchulus > Trissonchulus sp. WLG1_4. The sequence goes on along the minus strand of JASANF010006980.1, from coordinate 65,360 downwards.
GAAATAGCCATTTTACGCATTGATTTCAGGTGGGTACCTACCTCGATTCAAGACGTGACTTGATTCCAGGCAGGGAGGAACCTTCTTCAAATCAGGGAAGTGTCTTAATTTCAGGGGGTACCCCCCCCTTGTTTCAGCTGACCACCAGCATGAACTCTGTGGTGAGCTGGTTGTGTGCTGAAACGAAGGGAAAGTACAGCCTGACTGAAATCCAGACACTTCCTTTATTTGAGGGGGGGGCCTGGAGTCAAGACATGTCTTGATTTAAGGGGGGAGGGGATTTTTTATATTATTCTTGCTAGGTCTTGTATTCGTTACTTGTTGGGAAGAAAAACTAGTTGTTAGTCTTCACTGTGAGTTTCATTACGCATGTCCTCTTAATAAGTATGTATATATTTGTAAATTACTAAATTTTGCAAATTGTAAAAAATTTGTAATAGTTGTTTCACATAGAAAATTTTCACAAAATAGGTTGAAAAGCAAATGTTTCGATTCTAAAAACCAAAATGGAAAATTCTAGTAATAATTCAATAGGATTTATGTTCCTTATTTCAGCCAAAAAATGTTCTGAAATGATGAAATGTTATGAAATTTACTGTAAATGTTCCTTATTACTTATTTGTCCCCGAGGTCTGTTCCTTATTACCAGTTTTTTTTGAACACTCAGGTTTGCTCTGTTTAAAGTAAAAATAGATGTTGATAATAAATTTTTTGGCTTATGAGTGTAATATGCCTAGAAAGAAAGAATGTTTGGCTACAAAATGAGCTAGCACCCACCTCTGACGGTTGACTCTACATAATGCTATGCTAACACAAAGATAAGTAACTGTTAAGTTGGCAGGTTTAGTGTTCCTCATTGGCCGAATTTACCCTAATTTAACGTTACTAGAGCTAAAAACTATGACAAATGTTCCACCTCTAGGTAGAACAATGCTTATTTACACAGCTTCAAGGTATTGAAGTGCACCCAATACTTTCAAACAAGTTTTTATCACTGTAGAAACTATTAAAAACATTATTTTTCAGTGTAGCCTAATTTTCAAGAGTCAACTAAGACTACCTTTCAGAATAACGTTTAACGTCAGTCTTCGGAGACTACCGCATTACCTCGAATAAAGCCATTGGGGTTTAATTGTTTCGTGAAAGGTTCACCTGGAACTTTATTCAAGGCTAGGATTATATTTTTTGTCTGGGTTACAAGGGGGTCATTTCTCAACTTTGGTTTTCTTCTAGTGTCCAACAGTTGTCATGAAGCTCAAATGTTACGCATGCACTTTCCAAGTTGTTGGATTAACGTTTAAAATAAAATCGGTATGTTACCCCAGTAGGACCCAAACTTCCGTCCGGGTAAATTACTAGCTGTTTGACAAAATTCGTTGCGTCCCGACTAGAACGGTTTTCACTAAGGTGGTCTCGCTGCTCTCCCACCCACCATTCAAGTAGTAACTTGACAAAACTCTAATGGTGTGTAATGTAATGTGTAATCCATAAGGGCAGTCTCCGGGGACACACACTCCCTGGGGCTTTATTCGAGGTAATACGGTAGGTCTAGACCCAGTCTTGAGTTCGTCTTACATCGTTAGCATGTGCAAAAATCACCTGATATTTCGTAACGATGGTCTTAGGCTAGTTTTCCTAAACGTAGTCCAGACTGTGTCCAGCTACGACTGCCTTTAGACTGCCTTTATGCATTCCACTGTATGTATGCATCGAGTTCATTTTTAATAACAAAACCTGTTGCAACAATGCTTCACAGACTGTTTATCAGCTGTCACTGGACAGAATGCATAATGGCATTAGCATATGAATGTGCTGCAGGTTGTTTTTGGCAAAAAATTAAGTCCTCTAATAATATATACTCAATATCAATTAATTTTGCCTGTTTAGCCCAAATCAGAAGTAAAACTAGTTATTTTTGCAGAAACTTAATTTAGTAGTAGCTTAACGAGTGATGTTTGTACGAAATTAATTAATTTCATCTTCTTTAATTAAAGGCGAATAAGTTTTATGTCTATTTTTATCCACCGAGAAGAGAAATTTATAGCTGTTTTAACAAAGTTCAGTGTAAAACTTTGTTATGAACTATTTGAGCATTATTGATACGTAAGTAATAAGTAATAAATATTCGTTCTCCTGAAACCTAATCAACAAGAAACACGTTATGCAAATTTATCAGCCTAAATCATAAAAACAAAAACCTACTTTTTCCCTAATTAACAAAATTGGCAGGGTTCGAAAATGATCTACTTAGTTTGCATACTAATGTAATCAGCTGTAAAATTTCCTCTAAAAGCTCACTAAGTATTTCCTTAGCCAGTTATTGTTTTTGACCGCCGTTGTGATAAATGTTTTTCTGAAAGGTGAGTTTCGTGATTCTTTACAAATATGGACAAATGGTTTTGATTTTGATGATATTCGTGACAGTTTGTGTACTGACTCATAGTTGTATAAGGGTGTAGTCAACAAAATTTATAAACACATTTCACACTTAACTAATGCCTGCAAATATTCGTATCAAAGTTCCCCTGTATTTACACTACACTACACTACACAGTAGAGTTGGAAAAAAGTTAAGCCTGTTTCACACGAGGGCGCATTTCATGGCGCATTGCATGGCGCATTCCATGGCGCATTTCATGGCGCATTACATGGCGCATTGCATGGCGCATTACATGGCGCATTGCATGGCGCATTACATGGCGCATTACATGGATGGCGCATTTCATGGCGCATTACATGGCGCATTTCACGGCGCGTTGCATGCAACGCGCCATGAAATTTTCCCATTAAAAATTTTTCATGGCGCAAAATCAAATTTTCTGCAATTTTCATGGCGCATCAGACAGAGGGCGCATAGCATTCAGCGGCCAATCAGAAGCAGCTGTCAACTAGTCGGCTTAGCCCCGCCTACTGTAGCTAAATTTTATTAGTACGCCTAACTAGGTTTAACAAAACTTCATTTTTCGATCAGTATGATGACTAATGACACTAAAATCAACATTATTTATTTACTGTTAATAACTTTACTATTAAATAATAATATGAAAAAATTATGGTACTTGTTAAATTGTTATTTACGTTTATAAATTACGTTTGATTTATAAATAAATGGAAAGTAGCTACGTAATATCACGTTAATATTACTTACGTTACGTTAATATATTTTATTTTGGCCGTTTAAGATGGAATGTTGCAGGTGATATTTCTAGGCATTGTGCCAAAAATTCAATGCTGCTTATTTTGGCATTATTTCTTAGAATAATAGTAATACTATACTTGCTTATATAATCTTCATAATTTTTAAATATATCTGCATTATTTCATAAAAACGCCTTATTTTAAAAATAGTTTTATGATAAATATTATATATCTATAAAAAATAATATGTTTACTATTATTATGTGTATTTATAATAACAAACAAACAGGCTATGTCAAATAAAATTTCAAAAATCGAGCATAATATTGATTGATTTAGAATATTATTTCGTAGAAAGCTCCATAGCGTGCGTCCACATGTGAAATAATGCGCCATGAAATGCGCCATGTAACGCGCCCTGGAATGCGCCATGTAATGCGCCATGTAATGCGCCATGAAATGCGCCATGTAACGCTCCCTGGAATGCGCCATGTAATGCGCCATGTAATGCGCCATGAAATGCGCCATGTAACGCGCCCTGGAATGCGCCATGTAATGCGCCATGGAATGCGCCATGTAATGCGCCATGAAATGCGCCATAGAGCAAAATGCGCCCTCGTGTGAAACAGGCATTACGTCTTGTGAGTTGCGATGTTTTCAAGCATATAGAAATTTAAATGACAATGTTTAACCATTCATTATTAGCTTAACTCATTTGGAGATATTCTAAACAAGCTCTTCTACTGAATGAGGAGTGGTACACTGTGAGGTAGGAGTGTCAGTATTCCACAGGAATTATAAAATGCGGCCATTTCTTAAAAAATGGACTCTTTAAGATGCAACATGTTCTTTTAATATTCAATGACACTAGGACAGTCATGATACCTTACTTAGCTGTCGTTACTGCTGATAAATTGAACTGCAAAATTTATAATATATACGTGATTTAAAAACGGTTTCAGAAAAAAGAAGGCTCGTCCTGGACTTAAACCAGGAACCTTTCGGACGCCAAGCGATAATCATTTCACTCAACCAACAAACCCTGAAGTTGGTGTCCTAAAAGTCAAACATGAGATGTAACTGTTAGTACATAGTTTTCATGGAAAAGCTGAAGAATTTGTAAATGCAATATTTATTAATAACCAATCCAAACTTTGTTGTATTGCTGGAATAATTATTAGAAGTTATATACGTACCTAGATAGTTTAAGAAAAATTGTAACTTCGACTGTGCTACATCCACAACGTTTGCTGATTATCTCCGTTGTTTATTCTTTTCCAACAGCTGCCGGTTTGCTCAGCAGTTGAAGCGAACACTTTAAGAGCGGATGTTTAGTGGTTCGAATCCACTCCGGCGCGTTCGTTTTTTTTTTTATATTCGCTAAGTTTGGAGAGAGAAATGTAGATTGGCTGTCCAAGTTCGAGGTACCTGCCTTTCCTGTGTTATTTAACACAGGAAATCTGACCTACCCGAATTAACGTGGAGAGCTGAGATTTTGAATATAGTATAGCCACAGGAGCCGCGTAAAACTATAAAACGCATCACATGTTAACTTAAATTCTTGGTTCTCAACGTCTTGTTTTTTCATTGTTGGATTTTCTTACTTGGTAAAGTGGCGTGGCCTAACAGAATATATAAAAGTTTACTAATCAAACTGCAGCCGTTCATTTTTCATTTTTTTTTAATTGCGATGGAAAAGTAAAAGTTTTAACACTAAAAATTTTCTAAAATAATATATCTGTTTCTCAACACAGCTTCAATACAACTACTCTAGCATGCGTAGATTTCAAGTATCTAAAGCAATTGGTATTTCCAAAGGTCTGAGGGAGTAAATTGAATTAAACTTGTTACAATTTAAAACTGTGTAATTATCACTGCTTATGTATTCCACCTACAATACATGGTTATACGAAATTATACATGGTTAGTTGTAACTAAGAACTAGGGAATATTCCTTTACCGGATTAAACAGACTGGACTTATTTTAGTCCGAGGTTTTGGAATGACAAATCGGACTAAACGGACTAAACAAGTTAAAACAAGTCAGCGGCTTAATTTTAGTCTGACACCATTTCAAAACAACCACTGGACTAAACGGACTTAACATGCGCGCTTAACATTAGCGTGCATGCATAGTTAAGTCCGTTTGGTCCGATTAAAAAGCAGCGTGCTCAAGTCCGTTTAATCTGGAGGTTTTGGAATGGCATTTTTAAGCATAATTTTTAAACCGTTTAGTCCAATTATAATTAACCCTTTAATCTGGTAAAGGAATAGGCTCTAAGTACTAAGTAGACTTTGTTTTTGCTTAATTTTTGTTCCGCCACACTTATATTTGCTTGCCGTTACCATTTGATTGTCATACCTTGAAACTTGCTTCTACTCGTATATTCTTGCTCCTGTTATTTGTTTTGTCTATTTACTAATTTGAAATAAGACTACCAAGCAGGCCCCTAAATGGGGCAAGATTTTTTCGCCGCGTGCAAATTCTGCTTATTTGTGCAAGAGATTTCAGCTTCACCTTTACTACAGCCTTTACTTTTGTGCATTTTTCCCATCTATTAGAAAGAAAGAAAAGAAAGAAACATTTACTTCAGAAGGTACGCCGGATTACCGTGACAATAGTTCAAACAAATTTATATACTTTCAAAAATTTCAACAATGATCGTTCATTTGCATTGATACCGTCAATAAATTTATGCACAGTAGGTGAGCTCACTACGCGATCTGGTAGACTATTCCATGGTAAAATAAGTCTCGAAAAGAAGGAAAATTTAGTAATATCCTGCCTACATTTAGGAATAGCAAGATTATACCAATGGCCTCTAGTTCGGCTTCCTTCTTTAAAGGTGAACACTTTGAATGGATTAATAATGGTTTGTCCATGTATAATTTTATATGTCAAAACGAGATCCCGAACAAGTCTCCTAAATTCTAAAGACTTTAACCCCAGCGCAGAGCATCGCGTTGGGTAATCTAAGTGTCTCAATTCAAAAAAGTGCTTCGTAAATCGTTTCTGAACTTTCTCTAATAGCTCAATATCCCCAACATTTTCAAGATTTTCATTTTCAAGAATAGATAAAACATAAGATTTATATAAATTAACTAGTACATCAACATCGTTTGTAATACAACTGTTGGTAACTAAATATAGTATCCCCCATTTCGGAATTTTAACAATGTGTTCAGAAAATTTCAGATTAGAAGATATCAATACCCCCAAATCAGAGCAAGACCGCACACTACTTAGGCTTACACCGTCAACAAGGTACACATGTTGTTGATTAGACCGTCCAAGGTGCATAACGTATGACTTTTGTGTAGATATCGACATTTGTCACAATTTAGCTCAGTTAGAAAAATTATCTAAAGCACTTTGAAGCTTATTAGAGCGTCCCAAGCCCGAGAAAAATATTTTAGAATCGTCCCTAAACCAGACAGTGGCGTCATTAAACAGGTCAATAGCATCATTGACATAAAAAAGAAAAAGGGTAGGACCACAGACCGATCCCTGAGGTACACCACTAGTCACATCACCCCAAGGGAAAATATAGTCACCAATACGCACTGTCTGCCTCCTCCCTATAAGAAAATACCATCGCTATTTCCTACCATCGCTAAAAATAAGCCATCAAAACCCACATAGGCTAGCTTTTTGAGCAGTTTTCTGTGACATATCGTATTAAACGCTTTCTTAAAATCGACCTATGCAACGTCAACACAGTTATGCTCCTGCAGTGATTTAGACCAATTTTCAACACTCAACAACAAATTAGATGTTGTCGATCTGCCAGGAAGAAAACCGTGTTGATTCACAGAAAAAAAGTTATGGTAAAAACAAAAACTACAAATACGCACATTTATCACAACATCGAGCAGTCTAGCCGCACCACAAGTTAGAGAAACATCACGGTAGTTATCAACCTTAAATTTTGCACATTTGTTTTTATAAATAGCAACAATATTTGCATCCTTCCAATCTCTCGGAACATAAGACAGTCTGTATGCAAAATCTGTGATAAAAAATATAGGAAATGTGAGCTCAGCTGCAAAAGTTTTGTAAAACATATACGGTATATCGTCAGGTCCAGTGACGCAACTATTATTCAAATTTCTGAGATGCTTGAAAACATCCAAAACGCTCAAATCCAAAGAATTACATTTCGACAAAACAGGCAGACCACAACAATCAACAGGCAAATAGTCATCTTTAGTATAAACAGAACAAGATTGAAGATTGAACATAACCGCTTTGTCATTATTTGCTACACCTAAAGAATTATCTTCCCCTTCTAAAGTAGGAATACCGCACTTTGGTTTAGTTTTTTGACCAACATACCAAAAAAAGTGTCTTTTATTCGGATTCCGCGCAAGTTTTTCTTCAAAAAAACGTTGAAATGCTACTAGTTCACGATTAAATAATTGAGAAAGCTCATTATATTTAAATTTAGCCAAAAAATCCATATCTGTAACCCAATCCTTAAATGCGGCATTTTTCCTTTCTTCCAGATTACGTAATTTTGACGGTCAGCATAATTTACTCCTAACAGTACAAACACATGGCACGTAAGTTTCAATGACAGCATGAATTATTTCCTTAAACTTCAACCAAAATATGTATATTTTTCAACTTAATTATTAATTATACTTTTCAACAATATGTATATTTCTAACATCATGCGTCCCCTTCCAGAGCACAGAGCACCAATCAATAGACGATAAATGTGCACTAATAGCTACTCTATCCATCATGTAGAAGTTCCTAAACCATTAATTATTACCACAAAATTATTGTCTAAAACTAAGGCCTATTCACACGAGGGCGCATGAGCAGGCGCATTGCATGGCGTACGCTATGGAGCAAAATGCGCCCTCGTGTGAATAGAACTTTAGGTATGCAACAAGCACGTTTTGAGAGTAAAGTTACTCTAAATTTAGATTTCGTTGTGAGATGCTTATACATGCCTAGGATAATCTTCGAATATAAAACGCGGCACCAATATTTATTACAGCAACATATTGTGTTCCTGGCTGAACATGAGACTCACCTCCAGAATCTTCATAAAGTTAAAAACTAATACATAATTTCAAACCATTGATTTCAACAAAAACAACTAGTTTGTCGCTAATTTCAACGAATGCCACAGAATACGTGTTTAGGGCCAACTGCTATTTGCCGCCGTATGTCCGTTCAGCCGGCAAAATTAATAATCACGCTGCCGCTTGCCATTATAGTGTGTTTAAACAAATAAACAAATTGTGGCGTAAGTTTCTCGTAATTTTTTGGCTGATTAATGAGAGTTAACGAATGCCACACTTAGCAGTACTTATCTATAATACTTGAGTTTGTACCATTGAACAATCCCTGTGAATTGTTAAACAATAAGTTCCGATGAAAATTTAAGTATCTTACTTACGTTTTGCAAGCTAATTCAGACTCATGTGAAATACTTTTCCAAAACATACGTTTAGTAAATTTTCCATATTTTTCATGTTTTCCAAAACGTGTCGCTTTCCAATTCAAAATTTTTTGTTTAAAAGAGTCATTTTATTAGTTTGTAATTATGTTTATAATCCTTCGGAAATTGCTGCTTTATTACGCGGCGGCCTCCGCCGCCGCGTATATACTATATTACAAATCAGGGTTTAACACGTATCTGCTCTGACTGTGTAGATTGTGCTGTGTGAAAATTGGTAGGTCCAAAACTTACATCATGTGTGTGCGTGTGTGCTCTTGATGCGTGCTAATCTGTGATCTCAGCGTTGGAATACATACGCTGGTTATCACGCTCACTCGGATATATAATATCAAGAATACATAATAGCGTCTCACTCTATATAGAAGAAGAGTGAGACACTCTCCAGCCTGCCTGTGTTCTAGCACAGGCAGATGCGCTGGTCGTTTTCAGGCTACATGTTGACATTCTGTGCAACAAGGGGATGGCCAATCAGAAGCGAGCTCCTATTCTCTGATTGGCAGACGCCTTTGCACGTGCTCCAATCATAAAATGGGATGGAGATAATGGGTTAATAACTCATTATTCATTTATAGTCTGCTTGCATAAACATTAAAAAAGGTTTGCTTTTGGGACAATTTGGCAAATTTTTAGCGAAATTGATTAAGAAACTGTGAACAAATTTAAAAAGTTTATATCTCAAAAGTTTCTCGATCAATTTCGCTAAAAGTTTGCCAAAATATCCCTAAAGGTATTTGCAAACCTTTTTTAATGTTTTTGTAAGCAGACTACGAATAAATAATGAGTTATTAAGCTATTATCTCTATCCCATTTTATGATTGAAGCACGTGCACAGGCGTCTGATAAGCCAGGTAGTAAGCCAATCAGAGAATAGGAGCTCGCTTCTGATTGGCCATCCCCTTGTTGCACAGAATGTCAACATGTAGCCTGAAAACGACCAGCGCATCTGCTCGTGCTAGAACACAGGCAGGCTGGAGAGTGTCTCACTCTTCTTCTATATTGAGTGAGACGCTATTATGTACTCTTGATAATACAGCTAAGCTTTTTTTCAGTAGACACTAAAATGAACGAAAACGAAACGAAAACGAAAAAGAAGACAAAAAATAAAGTGAATTGAAGCGAAGCCAACTTTTTCGGCTTGCGCAACAACGTTTTAAAAAATTTGACGAGCAGTAGAAAAATGAAGGCAGCTGCATGCTGCTTGTTTATTCAAATATTTACATGGCGGGGGTTGTCACTTTTATATAGACTTTAGTTAGTTGTTATTTAGCTATATATATGTATTGTTTTGCAAACTTAACCGTACATTGAAATAAAATAAAAGTAATAAATTTGCACGAATTGATACAATACTGACACTCTGACAGGAACTTTGCGCTATAAGGTTTATATTAGGACAAAAAGTAAGAGTTAAAAATTTTACCTGAAAATTTAAAAATTGACGTAGTTTATAAATTCTGTAAAGTCGACTTAGCAGACAAAAATTTTGAACAATGTATAAGTGACACTGCAAAGTAACTCACAATTTAATAAATATTTAACATCTATTTGACGGCACCCTTTTTGAAAAAATTTTTGAGTGCAGTTGTGCTTGACCTCAGCTGCTACTAGACCCTTTGTCGGCTCCAAAGGGCATGCTGGGCAAGCTGTCAAAAATTGACAGCTAAAGAAAACGAAAACGAAAGAAAGTAAGAAATTGAAGGAAAACGAAAGGAAAACGAAAACGAAAACGAAAATGAAAACGAAAGAAATATCAACTGAAAAAAAGCGTAGCTGTATTATTATATGCGCGTACATACATACATACATAGAGCGGATACTAATGTACTCAGGTCTACGTAATTTTTTTGCATATCAGTCGAATGGCATGCTTGCAAATCATGCATAGTAACTGTAGAATAACGAAACTCGTCAGAACAATATTTCTTAGATTGTTTATAAGCGTGGCGTGACTTTAATGGTTTTAAGACTAGAAACTGCTGGCAAGCCACACCTTGCGAGGCTGTGCAGGCCATTGCGCTTGACAACATCGTCGCTTGTCAGCGCCCAGAGATTGCTTTGGTAGCTGACACTGGGTTAGCACAGCAGTAGGATAAAACAGCCTCTTTTTCTGGCGTATTGATTCAGATGGTTCAAATTTACGAACGGTTTTTGAAAATTAAGTTATTAATGTTGCAGTTTGAATTTGAAATGTTATGAGAAAGTGTCGGCTTTCAAAATTTTGCTGCCGCGTTTTAAATTTGAAGAATATCCTCGGGTGTCTAAGCATGTCTAAACTAAATCTAAGTATCAAAAATTAGATTAACCCTACTCGCAGAACGTGCTTGTTTAAAAAAACTTCCGTGTTCGAACAAAAGCAAAAAACAGTTATCGTTCAACTGTGTTCGCTTGCTTGACACAGACATTTATCACAGTTACTGGTTAAATACAATGGAAGACGCTTTGCACATTCTGATATTGGGTGTACAACACAGTACACTTTCATTTTCCGAAAGGTATCCACATACTTATGCATGGTGGCTTTATTGCGTGCTGGAATGGTGGCTGTTATTACGATGTCACTTCACACGTGTGTGATTAACACACACAGCGTGAGCACACACGCTGCCATACACACACGCCCACACGAATAGTGCATTTTTAAGACCTACCTAGGCGCTCAGTTCAAACTTACACAGAGAAATTAGATACGTGTTGATTGAACTTTACGCATTAGGCGCTTAGTTCAAACTTACTCAGAGAAATTAGATACGTGTTGATTGAATTTACGCATTATAGTATATACGCGGCGGTTGAGGCCGCCGCGTAAAAAATAGCAAGTCGATTGTGCCAATTTCTGACACATGCTGGTCAAAATTATTGTCCTTATTCTTGTGTCGTGAAATATGGCTAGGAATTGAGCGTAGTGCGTAGTGCGCGACAGATAAGACAAGCTGATACAGCTAGTCCTTTATTCTTTTCTTTTCTTTTTTTCTTTTGTACAATTTTCTTTTCTTTTTCTTTAAAATTTCTTTCTTGCAGTTTTCTTTCTTCAAACGCATTTCTTTCAATTTTTGTGACGGGTCAGGCCGCAGCTGTTGTGTTAAAGCAGGCATTGAACGTTATTTGCCTTCAAAGTTATAAAACAGCTGCTGTTAATAGCTCTTATTTTGCAGTGGAAGCATATTTCTTTCAAATTTTCTTTCTTTCAATTTTTTTTCGGTTTTCTTTCTTTCAAAATTTTTTTCTTTTTCTTTCGATTTTTTTTTCAACTGAAATAAAGGACTAGCTGTACTTGTCCTAAAAGAGACAGGGACAAGGACAAGGACAAGGACAAACTATGGTCAATTGTTTTAAAAAGTGACGAAATCCTTCAAAATATTTTTTAGATACAAACTACCTAAGTTTGCCTTTGTGACTTCGTGCACCCAATAAAATACTGCATTTGGCCGTTTATCCGGCCTTTGGGAGTTGCCTAAGGACAAAAGGACAAGGACAATTATAAATAGGACTTTAAACTACCTTGTGAATTCATTAATCGGCGTACCTAGTCAAGAAGTTAAATTTTGGAAGTTAATTAAATTCTAGCTTAATTTATAACTGTAGGCTTTATTCTCCGCCCGGAAAATCAAGCAGAGACCGAACAATTTTAATGACTGCTTTATTAGTTTATTAAAAATTTTGGGTTATCTCAAATCACTAGCGGAAGTCCTGATAAGATCAGCGGGTAAATTAATTAAGTAGTTTCAACTCACTAATCAGTTTTCTTAAAGATTTCTAGACTTTTCGTTATCTTATCAAAAGATGGGTTTCTACTTTATGAAACATTTATTACAATTAGGGGCATTTGCATAATTTAGATTAACTTGTTCAAGTGTATTATTGAGTATTAAGGAAGTTGATTAAGTTTGGCACAGATATTACCATCTTCATTTGCTTGCAAAACAGTACCAGCAAAATTTCACATTAAATTTTTGCTTTCATGCAAGCCTAAGACAGAAAATTATACATAGAAACTTTCCTCCCTCAGTCATTTTTTATACTTTAAAATACATTTCTAGATTTTTCACAATTTATCATTTTTGCTGCGAGCCATTGGAATCTAAAGCTGCAAGCATGTTGGCCAGGAGGACAATGACAATTGTAAAAAATAAAACAAGAGTTTATTTATGTAGAATTTATGGTCATTTGAAATACATACCATGCAACCTCTACTGGCACATTTCATTATTTCTGGATAATACAAGAAAACTAACTACTTATTCATGCACAGTACGTGTTTATACCGCGCAAAAAATAGACAAATTAGATAGTGTAGTATACAAAGGAGCTGTGCGTGCATAGAAGTTCTGCTGTTTGACTTCTCAGGAACTGCAAGATAATATGCAAATTAGGTAAAACTTTTGTTCAGGATAAGTCAAAAGCTATTGGAGTATTTGCATTAAATTATATTAATACGTTTATGTTAGCGTTACGCTTTTATTATGTTTATACGTTTATGCTACTGTATATGTTAACCCATGATACAGCCGTTATACAATGGTTATATCAAAACACCAACGGCTACCTAACTTAGAAAAATACAGAAAAACTAAATCAATGTACTTCTAGCCTGTGTGAATTATATATTTAAAATTATAAATATATTTAGAATTTATAGCAAATGCAAATTGGACTGCTTTCGCGTGACTAACACCATTATTGTATTGTGTTGTAAATGAGAAATAGGGTATATATACATACTATACTATATACCATAATATACTTGGGTCTGTGGTGTAGTGGTTAGCATTCTTGACGTCGTCACTAGCGGCAATCGTTCTATTCCCGGCGCTTCTATTCTCTCTTTTTAAATTGTGGCTTGCTCTTGGCTTTCTGCACAAGTTCCGAGATTGTGTCTTGTAAATTCATTAAATCCCCTCAATCAGTTTCAGATCTTATTCGCGGACGGTCTAACTCGCCAAAGTGGGACCCAGCAAGCCAGAGCAGACAGCGCTGTACGGATTGGTTCGACTCTCAGTCTATCCAGTCAGAATGCAGTCTAGACAAGGCAGCTTGTCTAACACCAGTCGAACAGTCAGTCGAGCCTCGGGTCGAGTGTCAGGTCGATACTCCCAGGTAGATATACATACTGTAATAGTGGAATTGCGTAATAGCATAATAAGTTACAGTATTGGAATTGTATGCTGGTATTTTCTCAGATTAAACATTCAAAGATACTCATAAATTATATTACATTGTGAAACAAGATTGCTAGAGTGATTGTTAGAGTGCTTAAGGGGGGGCTACCCAGGTCAAAAATCAAAGTTCTCCAATTTTGCTTATTTTTACGTGTGTTACTCCCCCAAGGCACCTCTACCTCAGATAAAAACAACTAAGCTTTGTAGCGTAAGAGTGCTGAAGGCGGACAGGAGGCACAGGCAGGGCAAAAGGGAAACGGGTTTATTGGGCTGGCAGTGGGCAGAAGGCAAGCAAGAGAATGCAGACTGATTAACCATGCACAGCGCGCGCTTATATAGTGTAAAACCCGTATGCAAATTAGATTAGTATAATATGCAAATGAGCTGAGCTCGCGTGAAAGTTGTGCAGCATGACTCATGATCAGCCTGCATCATCTTTCACACGGGCAAATCTCACATTACAAGCTTGAAGGTGCACTTTTGGTTCAGTGCGTTTGTCAGTGTATTTACATAGGCAAAAGTACGCCAAAAAACCTAAAAGTAGCCTTTACTTGGACTTTTCTAGCACAAACTACATCAAGCCAATCAGGCTGAAACGTGGCATAGTAGTAGCACACATGTAAGCGCAAAATAATTTGATCCGGATTTTCGATATGTATTTTCAAATCTAACATCGAGGACGAAATGTGAAAAAATGGCCATTATTGGGGCCCGTTAAAATTGAGCGATTTTACATTTGGCGTCATTACTCAGGCCATAAGCAAAAATCTAAAAAATGGATCATTGAGGTTGAGATATGACGTTAGGCTATTGAATCATGTAAAAATCAGCTTCGTCAGTGTTAACAAACATTTTAAGTAAAGGAACGCTTTGCAACCACGAAAACATTTTTTGCGCCTATGATTTACACGTGAAATTGAAGTTTTGGGAACCCCTCGTAAAAAATTGGCAAAAGCATTGGTTCCAGTTTGTTAAATCTGCGATGTGCCTTCTCTGGGGCTACATTGTGTGCAAATTCCCACATTTTTTTACAAATTTTACAAGATTTTTACAAAACGAATCGGAGAACCTAAAATTTTCACTTTTACAGGTAGTCCCCCCTTTAAGGTAGCGCTCAGCAACAAAACTCATGTTCGGCGCTCAGCTCATGCAATAAATAGCAATACCAGTTTAATTGTACATCAAACAGACATCAAAAAACTTATTTACAAATACAGTTTAGCACTTTAATGTAAATGTGTCAAATTTTATGACCATGTCGAATTTCCTATTCACACTAAGTTTGTTTTTGACCTAGCTCAGCTAAACTTCAACCAATTTTGACGATTTTGGTATCAATAGAAAGATCTTTTAAAAATCTAGACGTGATTGATTTTTGATGTTTTTTTTTTTTTGATTTTGTTTTCAGGCCAATTAATCTTTTTTTTTTTTCTTCTTTTTTCCCCCGGCGGCACCCAAAAGTGGTGTTCCCATTGTTGTCCCCCTTTCTTTTTTCACCTTTCCCTGGGGGTTTTCCGTGAGTCCAGTCCTGTTGTTCTTTTTCGTTTTTTTTGGTTTTTTTTTTTTTTTGCTTTTGGCTGTTGGGTTGGGGGTTGTTTTTTAGGCGGATCTTTTTCGGGGAGGGGTGGTATTTTATAAGGAATTTTGCTGGCTACAAATTTGTCAAAAAAATTTTAAAAAAAAATTTATCACAATATGCACATCAAATGAAAGCTCTGTTCATTCTGAACAACTTTCCTTCGAGACATTATGGTCAAAAATGTCGCTGAAAAAATCAAACGCCAAAGTCGGTTCCCCTGAGCGCCACCTTAAGGTGGCGCTCTGAATAACCGACTTTGGGTGATAAAATTTTTCACGTAAGTTTTTGTTAATTAACTCAAGAAGAAAAGTTGTTGCAAATTAAATTAGCTGTCATTTGATGTATATAACGTCAAATTTGGTTGAACTAATTTTAACCTATTTTTCAATGGGAAAAATCTTTAAATCAATATACCAAAAAATTTTATATGGCTTTTGGTACTTTTTGAAACAGTTCTTTGTAGCTAATTGCTAGTTGCAACTTTTCAAAAAGTCGTTTGTGTAGGCAAACCTTTCTAAAAAAATTTCCGAAATACGCTGACCAATATTAACAAAAATACACTATTTTTCAAATTAATTTTTTGTTAGCTACTTTTTTGCTTCTGAAACTTTTCTCAGCGGATCTTAGTACAGAAAAATTAGCTCTATTTTTTGGAAAATACGTATGTGTAGGCAAACTTCAGGTTTCTGAAATTGGGTTATGGTGCTCATTTTTTCAAGATTACTCTCAGCTGCAAAAGCCGATTCAAATGAAACTTTGCACACGGTTAGAACAGACGTATATTGAGGCACCGCACTTTTTGAATTGTAATTGTTATGATTTGGCTCAACATGATAGGCTTTTTAAAACGTCACTTTTGATAAAAACTAAAATAACTAAAAATTTACCGCAACTAACTAAAATTCGGCAAAAAATGGTGCCTCGGCAAGATAATTGTCTTTAATTTAAGCTATTGATTGTTAAATTTGGTTGAGGCACCGCTGAGCTACGTCATTTCAAATATTAGACAAATTTTGCAAAATTTCAATTTTCATGTCGTCATAAAATTCGCTAAAGTGCTCAAAGAGTTCTCAAACTTCGCAAAAATACTTGCCTGGTGTGTGTCTTGGTTGCGCTTAAGAAAAAAACTATCAGTAAGAAAAGAAAAATTATAGCAATTTGATTTATTGTAAGTTACTCAGAGCGCCCCCTTAAGGGGATTCACGACAGTCAGCATTGGCGTTGTAGCTCAAGTAGAGCGCTAGTATGTAGATCCAGAAATGAGTGGTTCAAACACCCTTGAATCATCCCGAAACTGATGCTGTATTTCTATCAGTAAGAATTCCCGCATTCTTGACACCGTAACAGTACTTCATACTAATATGTTTTGTTTTGTCTCAGTTTTCGCATTTGCTGCTCAGAGTTTTTGCACGAAACCCAGTGGACTAATGTTTCAGGCCAGCTCAACAGCCCAGTTGTTTTCCAGCCACTCCCAGCGGTTCCGGGATGTGGTGATGATTTTCGGGATCGCCATAACGGTATCGATTCTCGGCATCATGATTGCCGGCACGGTGTCTCAGTACAACTCCGTTCAGTTCATTCTGGGCAGCGTGGACACCACTGAAAAAGTGTCTGGCTTGCTGACTGCCTTGCAAAAAGAGCGCGGAACTAGTTGCATTTACTTGCAGACGGACATGTTAGTTATTTTGTTTTATTGTTTGTTTATTTGATCATTTTTGTTTTTTATTTAACGTGGTACCTTGGAGGAATAACTGATTTACACAAACACGACCATAAAATTAAAAATTGAATGTTACGTTAATTTACTATGTCAATGGCAATTCACTACGCGGTCATATAATTATTCACACTAATTCATATAGTAGCATTTTTATTACAGTGTTATTTTAAGTATTTTAAGTATTTTTTGTTTGCTTTGTTTGATCTGTTATGCTGTTTCTTTTTTGTTTAATATAAATTTTTATGTAAGGGTGATACATTACTTGCGACGGACATGTTAGTTGTTTTTTATTTTTTATTATTTTTTGTTATAATTTATTTGATTTAAATTTCTGTTTTTATCATTTGTTCAATTAAAGGTTAAGAGCTTATCAAAAAACAATACCAACAGATAGCATCACTTTACTAAACTTTTGCTTAACATGCATTTAGCTTACTTGATAACCAAGGTTTACTGTTTAGTTTAAGTTTCAAAAATCCGTTTTAGCATAGGCCTACATGCATAATACTTTAGATTGCTTTTTACCTACTTTTAATTTTTAGAAAAGAAGGTATTGAACCCGCTGAAAATATGTTCAAAGCGCGTCTTGCCACAGATTTAAATATTGAACGCGTGAAAACGATTCAAGATGTATCCAGCAAGTGGATTCACGAGAAACTAAAACGCGACCTGGAAGTTCAACGTCCGCTAATCAGTCGACGTTACTTGAACTGCAGTCAAGTGGTCAAGTAAGCCAGAGTAAATTCTGACGTCTAAAGTCTGACCAGAAATTGCTGAACCCTGAGACAAAATAAATGGTGTCAAGTGTGTGGTACAGCATTTTTTGGTCAGACTTTAGTTTAGAACTTGCGTTTAAAATATAGCTTCTTACAAGCTGAAATTCAAGTATAAACAAAAATGTACTTTCACTTAAGGTGGTAGTGTCGCCAAAGCAGTTTTGCTCATAGGCTGCAAAATGAGAACTTTTTGATTTGAAATTGTACGTTCACTGAGAAACTACTGAAATGCCATATGGTGTCAAATAAATACTGCCAGACACTAGACTACCAATATCTACCAATATTTTTAACCAATCACCATTTGTGAGCCAGACATCACACAATAGAGACATAAAAGTTCAAAAAATCTAGCCAGATATCAAATTTCCGTAGAATTTAGAAAATCTGAATATAGTAGATATATACGCGGCCCTGGGGGCCGCGTAAAAATTGTTGACTTGATTCATATTTATTATTTTATTAGGAGAAGAAGACTGGGCTTAAGGTGGCAGTGTCGCCAAAGCAGTTTTGCTCTTAAGTTGCAAAAAGAGAGCTTTTTTCTTTGAAATTGGACGTCCAATGCTATACGGTGTCAAATAATTACTGCCAGCCACTAGACTACCAATATCTACCAATATCTTGAACCAATCACCATTTGTGAGCCAGACATCACACAATAGAGACATAAAAGTTCAAAAAATCTAGCCAGATATCAGATTGGCCAGCTTGTGAAGTACATGTAATGTTTTGACGCACAATTTTTTGCAACAAATAAGAAAAATGAAAAATAAAGGTTCGTTTTTCTTTTGATTTCAAAATAAGTGTCTATTTTTTTACAATTCATCATTATTGCTGTGAGTACCTGTGAGGTTACGCACAATTTCACAGTTCAAATAGGCATTACTCCACAACGACTCAAGCAATTTGCACTAAATTTTGTGTGCATAAACTAGAGCATATGTGCTTTTACTTTGTGTAAAGAATCTAAACGAAAAGTTTTTCAATTGTGACGAAATTATCGAATGTGAATAGGTTTTCAAAACGTCATTTTTCCGACTTTGCCACTTCACTGCTAACTGTATGCTGCATCAATTTTTCTGAAACTTGGCAAAAATATTTGCCTTGAAACATATTTTCAGAATATATAAAGAACAATGACCTATCTTTCATTTAAAAAGTTTTATAGTCGCGCAAAATCGACTGCTTTCGCGACACTACTCCCTTAACCACTTATGTAACTGGTTAATCTGAATTGTCGATTAGAAAATTTTTGGGTCTGTTTCGAAAAATTCCAGTACTTTTTTCCTACTTTACGGATTGTTCTGAAGAGCTTTGAAAATAATCTTATGTAAAAATGCGATTCTGGAAATTTAAGTTTCAATTCCTAACGTTTAGGTTTTAAGTTTAATTATCTTTAAGATTGTGTCACCCTCGTTTCAGATGGTACACAAAAAGAAACGAGGAACTTGTACATATTTTATCCAGTGGTCAATTACACTCGCCCGAAGCTCAACTCTGGATCGGGTTGTACAGTTACGATCTACTGCTTTACGCTCAGGATATTTACGGTGGGCTTAAGCTCCATTCATACTTACAGTCGTATGTCATTACCAAATAATCACGCCTCCAGCTGATCCTATACACTATGGGTGGGATTCACAAAGCGCGTTTAACTTAGACCCAGTCTAAGTCTTAGACTGCGTTAAAACGCAGTCTAGCTAAACGAACGTTTAGACCCAGTCTAAGTCTGCATATGATTAGCGTGTAAATTTTGTTCTATTTTCCTGTTCTAAATTTGATCACCTTCTATTCCTGATTCACTAGCTCAGTCTAAGTTAAACGTTCGTTTAACTTAAACGCCCGCTAGTGTTGATTTTAGACTAGCCTTTTGGCTAGTCTAAGGTTAGTCTAAGTATTTTTCCATTATTTTATTCAAGTATTTTTAAACATTTTTTGACTTTTATAGTTTTAATTAGTTCTTGTTCAACTTATAGGCTAATAATATCGTGTATTATCATACCTATTTTACTTTTTAGCTACTAGTATACGTTTAGATGACAGTTAATGTGGATGATCTAGTTTGATAATAAAAAAATATTGTTTACCATACTGTTTACTTATTCATTTGTTGCTATTAACAGTTCATAAAGCTCTAAAGTTAGTAAAGTCAACTACCTAATTAACTTAAATTGATAAAAATGATTAAAAATTACAAAAATTACTGAAGTAATAATTAATAATAATAATAATAATAGGTATTCGGCTTTAAGAATAATCATACCAACTATAAACTGTTCTCATTATTATCGCTTAAGGGGCGATTCATACTTCAATAGGTACGGCCAAACGGACGTAGGGCACACGGACAAAGCAAGTTTTGTCTGTTTTTTCAATTCATACTTTTTAGGGCAAACGGACATTGGGACGTACGGACATACGGATGTACGGGCGTACGGACAAAGGTGCGATTCATATTTTTGAGTCGTATGTCCGTTTGTCCGTATGCCCTACAATTTCGGGCAGAGTTGAACTGAATTTAACTTTGCCGGACGTACGGACAAAGTGAAATTGTGCCGTTTTATACGGATGAACGGACATACGGCTGAAGGGCAAACGGGCATACGGCTGAACGGACGAACGTATGAATCAAACGGCCGTTCTGCCGTTCATTTTGTCCGGATGTCCGTTCGTCCGTTTGCCCGTATGTCCAAATGTCTGTGTAGAAGTATGAATCGAGCCTAATGCTGTTGCTTCATCTTTGTTATTTTAGCTTGCAACAAGATAGCTTAAGTTTTAGGTATTTTTAAGAGTGTTGTTGTAATTGTTTCAATTAATGTCAATTTTTAATGAATATAATTGTATGTTGAATAGTAAATTAATTATCTTATTTACCAATTGTTAAATTTTCTTTTTAACTACGTAATTAACTTGAATTTTAAATTAACTTTTATTAAAAAGTAATTTTATTACCTAAATTGTCGGTACGTATTAAAGCAAAATGTTCTGCAATAGAAGTGAAAAAAGAATCAAACAAAGAATTCTGTTAAACGAGCCCGTTTAACTTAAACGGGCTTTGTGAATCACGTTTAGACTCGGTCTAAACGTTCGTTTAAGTTAGACAAGGTTTTAATTGAAATAGAACATAAAAATCAGATGACACACACTAATCATATCAATCTCTGTGAATCATGTTTAACTTAGACCAACGTTTTAGACTGCGTTTAAACGCGCTTTGTGAATCCTACCCTATGGGTCGATTTCACCACGGTGGTTTTTAAAACTCATGGTTTTACGTACATTTCTATATGATTTGCACATAATTTCTTTACGAAATATCGCCTGATTCGTTACGAATTTAGCAGATTTTCTAAAACCATAGTTTTTGCTCAGTTGAAATTTCAGAAGCAGAAGCAGAAGAAAAACCTGCTATGCTGCATGTTTGAGTTTTCAACTGAGCAAAAACCATGGTTTTAGAAAATCCACGAAATTCGTAACAAATCAGGCGATATTTTGTAATGAAATTATGTGCAAATCATATAGAAACGTATACGTAAAACCATGGTTTTTAAAAACCACCTTGGTGAAATCCACCCTATTGGGTTTCGCCATTTTTTGTCCGACTTTAGTTTACCATCTTTAATTGCGAATCTGAAACAATGGTTCCACGAGTGCAAAACATTTAATTTAGATAAGCCTCTGAATTGCATTCGGTGAGCTCTGGGCCCGATTTATCGAAGCAAAATGTTCGTCGTTGAAAATGTTTGTCGTTGAAAATGTTCGTCGTTGAAAATTTTGGATTGATCGAAACCTTTTCAACGACGAACATAACACGTAATTATAGGACAAATGTTCGTCGTTGAAAAACAAATGTTCGTCGTTGAAAAAGCAAATGTTCGTCGTTGAAAATGTTCGTCGTTGAAAAAACAAATGTTCGTCGTTGAAAAACAAATGTTCGTCGTTGAAAAACAAATGTTTGTCGTTGAAAAACAAATGTTCGTCGTTGAAAAATTTTCAACGGCGAACATTTGAACGGATGTCTTGAGCTCCGTTGAAATGTTCGTCGTTGAAAAATTTTTCAACGACGAGCTTTTGTCTTTTAGAACATAATAATGTTCTAAAAAACCAAAGCTCGTCGTTGAAAAATTGTTCTACGACGAACAATTTCAACGACGAACTTTCAACGACGAACATTTGTTTTTCAACGACGAACATTTGTTTTTCAACGACGAACATTTGTTTTTCAACGACGAACATTTGCTTTTTCAACGACGAACATTTTCAACGACGAACATTTGATGTTTCGATAAATCGGGCCCTGGTTTATGTCGTTACAACACAGAACTATTGTGCAAGCACTACGCAGTGAGGCAGAGCAGTTTGAAATTAATTAATCAACTAATATTTTATTTATTTATTTGTTAATAACGTGATCCAAATGCTTCAGGGCTGGCTCGAGTTCACGGATCGACCTATTTTGCGGTGGGTCATTTCAAGAATCAACAGTCGCTGGCATCTTTCAGTGGTTCGTTGATCGATCTAAATAGTTGGTTTTTTCAGAACCCATAGCAGCCGCGAAACACATTTGAGTAAGCAAACCGTTTCTGCCAGATTTTTCCCAAAAATTAATGTGAAGTAAAATAGGCTCCCTAGAGTACTTAAGGAATTTGTGACAACTCATTTTCGGCCCAGTAGCTCAACGGTAGAGCGCTGACGGGCAGATCCAGAAATGGGCAGTTTGAATCCCCATTGAGTGATTTTGATGTTGATGCTATTTTTCTTTCAGTAAAGATTCTCTCTCCATTTATTGACATTGTAAATGAGAAATAGGTCGTGCGAGACTCTAATGGTGTAGTTGAGTGGTTAGAACTCTGGACGTTGACGCGAGCGGCCTGGGTTCGATTTCCGGCGCCTCCAATTATTTCTCTCTTCCAAAATCAAACATCCGCTTCCAATCAACAATGATTTCTTTCTTTCAGAAAACTATGGTGCCGGTCAAAAAATTATAAGACTAGCTTTGACACCACTGGGCTCCTTATGGGATGATTTCACGACAAGCATTCAAACTAGCGGACTCGGAACAGAGATCGAACGGAATTTGATCGAAATTCGTCAAAATCGGCCAAAGCCACCAAACTTGCAGAAAGCCTATGACTGGTTCCAAAATATGACCGAATATATGTCCATCGTGAATTCTTCGAAAATCAGTTTGGCTGAAAACTTACAGGTGAGACAAAGATAGACTTTATTTTCATGTATTACCAACTGAATAAAGACCCATGATTTTGGCACAGTGAAAACCAAGGATCCCCTTCCCATACAGCTATTATACCTAATATTTATTTTGTCGACTAAACGGACATACGGCTGCAGGTAAGAATCGACCTTAAAGATGAGCAACCAGGTGATCGATTGCCTTATTTCAGGGCCGAGCGGATCAGAAACGTCAACGAGCGGTGCTGTATTTCGTGCTGACGGGGGTCTGTGCTATATTCGCGCTATTTCTAACCCCCTCGCTGACAATATACCATCTGCTGAACAACACAAAACTCCTTTCTCAGATGGAAGAAGCTATGGAGCGGCTCAAATTCAAACAACAAGCGCTTAGGTATGTAATAACGAAGAAATTGTAGTTAGGCTAACGTATTATTGTCCATTCATACTTACAGCCGTCTGTCAGACAGCCGACAAAATGACGAAATAATGACGTCACAGGCGCTGGATGATCCACTGCACTAGGCTGATGGTGACGTCATTCTGCAGGCTGAACGGACATGCTGCTGTAAGTATGAATCGACGCTTAGTCGTTCAAGGCGTTTTTGCGCGGCCGCCTCAGCGGCCGTGCATACTAATTTCAGGTAATGCACTGAAACTAAATTTGCCTGTAAATCATGCTTAGTTTCAGTGCATTACTGCAGTGTGTTGCAGTGTAGCAGCGTAACAAGCAGCGTAACAAGCCACACATGCGCTGACAGGACAGCGTGTGCGTGCCTGTGTTCGTGCCTGCTTGCCTGTGTTGTGCGTATATACGTATAGATAATCGATAACTTTGAGGACAAATCACCAATATTTCAGCCTGATGGAGAATATGTACTTATATTGGTTCGGCCCTCGGAAATATTGTACACAACATATAATATTGTTTTGTTACTCATGTAAAATGGACTGTAGGTTTGGCATCATGATGCTGTTACAAAGAATTCAGTTTTTTCACAAAATTCGGTAATTTTTTTCGTCGGAAGTCAGGACCATATTGAAGTGACGACACCAACGTATGTTCATTTAGGATGGATTTCACAATGGTGGTTTTAGAAAACTGGTATTACGTATGTTTTAATATAATTTACACATAACTCCATTATGAAAAATTGCCTGATTTGTTACGCATTTCGAGCATTTTCTGAAACCATGGTCTTAGCTAACTGAAATTTCAACAAAACAGAGACTTGCTTGCTGTGCTGCAGGTTTTGCAGTCAATAGTAGAGATGGGACCGGCTACACATTACCGCCTACCGGTTCCGGTTCCGGTTCCGGTTCCAAAGTACCGGTTCCGGTTCCGGTTCGGGTTCTAGAAAATTGTCGGATCCCGGTTCCAAATTCGGTTCCACTTTTTTATTGATGATTTACGTAAATTTTTTCCATTTTTATACTTTACATATGTTTTGACGCTCTTTGGATTTTATTGACAAAATAGCATAAATTTTAAAGATATAAGTCATACAGAGGACTACCTGATCGATGTAATCGCTTTTGTACTGTTTTCTATCGTCTAATGTGATGTCGCATGTGAGCGCCCACACAAAATTATTTAAACTTTTTCCAATCTTAAGGTGGTTCTCCGAATAGCTGACTTTTTTGCAGTAAAACTTTTCAGACATGTTTTCAGGACTTCGGTCATGAAGAAAGTTTGTTCAGCAGTGAATTAGGTTTCGTTTGATAACCATAACGTGTAGATTTGCTATGGGTCTACTACTACTTGCCGTTAGTCGGCTACCTCTACTTGCCGACTCGATCCAAAAATTGACCCATCCGTTTTCAAATGTAATGGACCCTAAGTTAGTCACAAAGTGTTACCTGCACCATAAAAAGATGCCTGCACATGAAATATAAATCATGGCAGGTTCGGTAGCAAAACTTAAATGCACATACAGAAATGTAACAAACCATTGATGATCAAGGAAAAATATAATGGAACCGGTTGGAACCGGCACCATGTCGGTTCCGGCTCCGGTTCCGGTTCCATGCGGTTCCAGTGGAACCGATCCCATCTCCAGTCAATAGTGGTTATTGTGGGGTACTGACTGGTATGTTTTAAGAACTTTTGTTTTTACTGCAGTTTAACGTTCATTTTTAAAAAATACAATATTTATTGCAGCTTTTCGTCAAAAACAAAAATCAATTACAATTATCAGTCCCATAGTAGTTTGCAGAGGTATACATATTTTGTGGTTACAGAAGAATTACGTAGGAACTAGGAAGCTTTCTATCGACAACTTCTACACTTACGCAACCGTTAAATAATGATATTAATAGTGAGCGATCGTGCAGATGAGTGATCTGAGGACGGAAGTCTCGGTTGTAGTCTCGATCTGGTCAGAACCCGATACTGTCTCTTGATCTCGGTCTCGGTAACCAAAACGTCTCTGCTTTCGCCTGTCTCGCTTTTTAAAAACACGTTAAGTTTATCCTTATGGTAGCCTTTTTGAAGTATCTATTTTTTGATGGTTGAAAAATTTTTGTGTTGTCTCAATTTGACTACATTTACCCCAACAGTGAAATTATTTTTTAGTCACTGCACATACCTGCAAATCTTTCAAACGTATGTCCAAGATTCAACAAACCGATGTACAAAACTGTCCAAAAATAGTCGCCTGGAGATTGTTGCGCGTGCAAAAACAGCAATAAACTTCATAAAGTGACTTTATGGCAAATACATAGATATTTTTGGAAGTCACTCAGGGCGCGCCTTTGGGGGAACATACAAAAATCTGTAAAAATAATCCAATCAAATCAAAAATCATAGAACCGTGAGAAAGCTCCTAAACTCTGAAAGTCATCAATTTAATGCGTAATGAATAGAACGCCTCGCTGACAGCGGAGTAGTGACTACGGTCGTCGAGAATGGCATGGTTGCCCTACCTATATCCTACACCTAGCATGGCTGTCAAAAACTGAGTTTGTGCATGCCGCACTATATTTTACCGATACGGTAAAATAATACTGTTGGTATGTGACAATGCTCGTCCACAAAAGTGCTTGTTTTAAATTCAATTTTGAGGCTTACGTGTCTGTCTGGTAAATATTAGCCAATAATATTATTTAATCCACTTAATACTCAACAAATAAATGTATATCTTTTTAAACTTACTACAAGTACGTCACAGCCTGGCAAACTTTGGCGTGCTATTGTATTGTCACTAGTTGTTAGCCCATAATGCTAGGTCGCGACTAAAACGAAGTCGTCGCATTTAAGGGGGTAGTGTCGCGAAAGCAGTCGATTTTGCGCAACTGTAAAACTTTTTCAGTTGAACGTAAGACATCGTTCTTTATATATTTTGAAAATTCGTTCTTTATATATTTTGAAAATATGTTAAGGCAAATATTTTCGCCATATTTTAGCAAAATTGATGCAGCACACAGTTAGCATTAAAGTCGCAAAGTCGGAAAATTGACGTTTTGAAATTTTACATTCGATAATTTCGCCACAATTAGTAACTTGTTTGTCTAGTTTGTTTACACAGACTAAAAGGAAATATGTTGTAATTCATGCACACCAAATTTAGTGCAAATTTCTTGAACGGTTGTGGAGTAATACCTGTTCGAACTGTGAACCTGTGCCGAAACTGTGAAGTACTGACAGCAATATGATAAATTGTAAAAAATCTGGACGCTTAATTTAAAATAAAAAGGAAAACGTGTATACCTTTTTTTATTATTTGTGGCAAAAAATTGTACGTCGACATTGTGTACTTCACAAGCTGGCCAATCTAATATTTGGCTTGATTTTTTGGTCTTTTATGTCCCTATTGTGTGATGTCTGGCTTACAATTGGTGATTGGTTCAAGATATTGGTAGATATTGGTAGTCTACTGTCTGGCAGTAATTATTTGACACCGTATAGCATTGGACTAATTTCTCAGTGAACGTCCAATTTCAAAAAAAAAGCTCTCTTTTTGCAACTTAAGAGCAAAACTGCTTTGGCGACACTGCCACCTTAAGCCCAGTCTTCTTCTCCTAATAAAATAATAAATATGAATCAAGTCAACAATTACGCGGCCCCCAGGGCCGCGTATATATCTACTATATTCAGATTTTCTAAATTCTACGGAAATCTAGGTAGTTCAAATTTCCTGCGTCAATGAACACAGGAAGGGCAGGTAAGTCGCTTTTTAGAGTACTCAACTTTCGCAACGCCATATCCGAAATGCAAAATCAGTTGTGAGGACCCGACCTTCCGGTTGACAACCACATGCTCAACTACCAGAGCTAACCACCGCTTCTGAAAGGATGCAAATATAATTCACATTTACCCCAACAGTACACAATACACTGCAGCAATAGAATAATAACTGTAAATAAAATTTAGCATTAGTTAATATCTTGAAGTTTTTACTTTATTATCTGTATAATATGATCAGCTTCAAGATTCTATTTTGTAAAAACAGGCTTGTCGTGCTGACATGAAATGCCACATACCATGCTAATAACCCAAGTTTTGTATTGCTTGAATCGTGCGGACAGGTGGTGTTATGATGCTAGCTCCAGGTGCGATAGGTCCGAGGGGCGAGTCCCGAGTATATGAAGGAGAATTTTTTATATTTCCTGATCGTTGGATTTTTCTATCTCAAGCGTTTTCTCACTGTTTGAGATACGTACTTTGGAGCTACTCAGCAGTAATTGTATGTAGAAACCAGAAATTAAAATTCTTTTTGCCCTCAAAATAGTCGCCGCGTTTAATACGTATTTCTGCTGAAATATTGACACTCAGACCTCACAACTTTACCACTCCTCACTCAGCAGAAGAGCTCGTTTATATTTTACTTACAATTTTTCAGTGACGAACGCCACCGCACGGATCGCCTGCTGTTGCAAATGCTGCCCAAAAGTGTGGTCGGCACGCTGAAGAGTAACGGAACGGTTTACCCCGAGAGTTACGATTCCGTTACGGTCTACTTCAGTGACGTAATTGGCTTCAATGTGTTGTCGTCAAAAAGCAGTCCACTTGAGGTGCGTACGGATTAAGTTAATGTCGTGGTCTATCTGGGTCGTAGTTTGTTTGGGTTGTATGCCATCTGGGTTCCAACAATTATTGTATTCTCTGACTGAAAAAGCTTAACTTATTTTGTAAAAAACAGAAAATATTGCTTTATATTAGAGAACAAACTCCCTTTCTAGTTTAACTTTTGGTTTTAGGTTGTGAACTTCCTCAACGCCTTGAATTCGACCATCGATAACATTTTGGACCAGTACGATTGTTATAAAGTCGAGACAGTGGGTGACTCCTACATGGTTGCCAGTGGGTTACCTGTTCGGTGAGCAACCCTAGTTCATACTTGTCTGTTAGTGGGTGACTCCGATATGGTTGCCAGTGGGTTGCCTGTTCGGTGAGCAACCCTAGTTCATACTTGTGTGTTAGTGGGTGACTCCGATATGGTTGCCAGTGGGTTGCCTGTTCGGTGAGCAACCCTAGTTCATACTTGTGTGTTAGTGGGTGACTCCGATATGGTTGCCAGTGGGTTGCCTGTTCGGTGAGCAACCCTAGTTCATACTTGTCTGCTAGTGGGTGACTCCGATATGGTTGCCAGTGGGTTGCCTGTTCGGCGAGCAACCCTAGTTCATACTTGTCTGTTAGTGGGTGACTCCGATATGGTTGCCAGTGGGTTGCCTGTTCGGTGAGCAACCCTAGTTCATACTTGTCTGTTAGTGGTTGACTCCGATATGGTTGCCAGTGGGTTGCCTGTTCGGTGAGCAACCCTAGTTCATACTTGTCTGTTAGTGGGTGACTCCGATGTGGTTGCCAGTGGGTTGCCTGCTCGGTGAGCAACTCTAGTTCATACTTGTCTGTTAGTGGGTGACTCCGATATGGTTGCCAGTGGGTTGCCTGTTCGGTGAGCAACCCTAGTTCATACTTGTCTGTTAGTGGGTGACTCCGATATGGTTGCCAGTGGGTTGCCTGTCCGGCGAGCAACCCTAGTTCATACTTGTCTGTTAGTGGGTGACTCCGATATGGTTGCCAGTGGGTTGCCTGTTCGGTGAGCAACCCTAGTTCATACTTGTCTGTTAGTGGGTGACTCCGATATGGTTGCCAGTGGGTTGCCTATTCGGTGAGCAACCCTAGTTCATACTTGTCTGTTAGTGGGTGACTCCGATATGGTTCCCAGTGGGTTGCCTGTTCGGTGAGCAACCCTAGTTCATACTTTTCTGTTAGTGGGTGACTCCGATATGGTTGCCAGTGGGTTGCCTGTTCGGCGAGCAACCCTAGTTCATACTTGTCTGTTAGTGGGTGACTCCGATATGGTTCCCAGTGGGTTGCCTGTTCGGTGAGCAACCCTAGTTCATACTTGTCTGTTAGTGGGTGACTCCGATATGGTTGCCAGTGGGTTGCCTGTTCGGTGAGCAACCCTAGTTCATACTTGTCTGTTAGTGGGTGACTCCGATATGGTTGCCAGTGGGTTGCCTGTTCGGTGAGCAACCCTAGTTCATACTTGTCTGTTAGTGGGTGACTCCGATATGGTTGCCAGTGGGTTGCCTGTTCGGTGAGCAACCCTAGTTCATACTTGTCTGTTAGTGGGTGACTCCGATATGGTTGCCAGTGGGTTGCCTGTTCGGTGAGCAACCCTAATTCATACTTGTCTGTTAGTGGGTGACTCCGATATGGTTGCCAGTGGGTTGCCTGTTCGGTGAGCAACCCTAGTTCATACTTGTCTGTTAGTGGGTGACTCCGATATGGTTGCCAGAGGGTTTCCTGTTCGGTGCGCAACCCTAGTTCATACTTGTCTGCTAGTGGGTGACTCCGATATGGTTGCCAGTGGGTTGCCTGTTCGGCGAGCAACCCTAGTTCATACTTGTCTGTTAGTGGGTGACTCCGATATGGTTGCCAGTGGGTTGCCTGTTCGGTGAGCAACCCTAGTTCATACTTGTCTGCTAGTGGGTGACTCCGATATGGTTGCCAGTGGGTTGCCTGTTCGGCGAGCAACCCTAGTTCATACTTGTCTGTTAGTGGGTGACTCCGATATGGTTGCCAGTGGGTTGCCTGTTTGGTGAGCAACCCTAGTTCATACTTGTTTGTTAGTGGGTGACTCCGATATGGTTGCCAGTGGGTTGCCTGTTCGGTGAGCAACCCTAGTCATACTTGTCTGTTAGTGGGTGACTCCGATATGGTTGCCAGTGGGTTGCCTGTTCGGTGAGCAACCCTAGTTCATACTTGTCTGTTAGTGGGTGACTCCGATATGGTTGCCAGTGGGTTGCCTGTTCGGTGAGCAACCCTAGTTCATACTTGTCTGTTAGTGGGTGACTCCGATATGGTTGCCAGTGGGTTGCCTGTTCGGTGAGCAACCCTAGTTCATACTTGTCTGTTAGTGGGTGACTCCGATATGGTTGCCAGTGGGTTGCCTGTTCGGTGAGCAACCCTAGTTCATACTTGTCTGTTAGTGGGTGACTCCGATATGGTTGCCAGTGGGTTGCCTGTTCGGTGAGCAACCCTAGTTCATACTTGTCTGTTAGTGGGTGACTCCGATATGGTTGCCAGTGGGTTTCCTGTTCGGTGCGCAACCCTAGTTCATACTTGTCTGCTAGTGGGTGACTCCGATATGGTTGCCAGTGGGTTGCCTGTTCGGCGAGCAACCCTAGTTCATACTTGTCTGTTAGTGGGTGACTCCGATATGGTTGCCAGTGGGTTGCCTGTTCGGTGAGCAACCCTAGTTCATACTTGTCTGCTAGTGGGTGACTCCGATATGGTTGCCAGTGGGTTGCCTGTTCGGCGAGCAACCCTAGTTCATACTTGTCTGTTAGTGGGTGACTCCGATATGGTTGCCAGTGGGTTGCCTGTTTGGTGAGCAACCCTAGTTCATACTTGTTTGTTAGTGGGTGACTCCGATATGGTTGCCAGTGGGTTGCCTGTTCGGTGAGCAACCCTAGTCATACTTGTCTGTTAGTGGGTGACTCCGATATGGTTGCCAGTGGGTTGCCTGTTCGGTGAGCAACCCTAGTTCATACTTGTCCGTTAGTGGGTGACTCCGATATGGTTGCCAGTGGGTTGCCTGTTCGGTGAGCAACCCTAGTTCATACTTGTCTGTTAGTGGGTGACTCCGATATGGTTGCCAGTGGGTTGCCTGTTCGGTGAGCAACCCTAGTTAATACTTGTCTGTTAGCGGGTGACTCCGATATGGTTGCCGGTGGGTTGCCTGTTCGGTGAGCAACCCTAGTTCATACTTGTCTGTTAGTGGGTGACTCCGATATGGTTGCCAGTGGGTTGCCTGTTCGGTGAGCAACCCTAGTTCATACTTGTCTGTTAGCGGGTGACTCCGATATGGTTGCCAGTGGGTTGCCTGTTCGGTGAGCAACCCTAGTTCATACTTGTCTGTTAGTGGGTGACTCCGATATGGTTGCCAGTGGGTTGCCTGTTCGGTGAGCAACCCTAGTTCATACTTGTATCTTAGATTTTGCTCTCTTTCTAGCAGCACAGCAAGGCTCTACACGTGTGTGCGCGCGTGTGTGTTTTCGAAAACACTCCAAGATCCGCTCAAGTTATGATTTACGCTTAGGCTTGGTCTTTATCTGGCCAAAGCGTTAGTATCAAGCTCAAGCTCAGGCCTAACTTTATAGTCTCGTAATTTCTATAATATCGCAAGCCGACTTTTGTCTAATGCTATGTATGTCCGTTTTTTCTTATATGGCCCACGTCATCAAGTATGAATCCACCCTTACAGCCAAGTATAAGCCGGGTTATACTGTTCAATCTTGTCAGCAAATATATAAATGGATTCTGTAGCAAATCAATCGTATTTGTTTCAGCAACCATGGGCGTCACGTGAGCGAAATCGGGCTGGTGATGTTGGATGTGCTTCGAACCATGGACCAAATGTTCATTCCGCACTTGCCCACGGAAAAAGTCCTCCTGAAAATCGGCTGTCATACGGGTATAAACTGTCATCGAACTTGAGCTGTAATTCGCTTACTGTACTACTTTAGTATAATGCATTCTCAAGCCCGATTCATACATCCTTATCATTGTCCTAATCATTTTGTCCGTAAGCAATTCCCAAACAACTGATGTACTAATTATAGTAATTGTTTGCAGTGGTAAAATGGGGGTCAAGATCAGTTTGTGCGCGAAAAATTTATCGAAATGGCTGTGTCAATTTTTTACAACAGCCAGGAACTTTGACCTTGTCCTCGTCCCTATGTCCTTGAAGACAAGTATGAACCGGGCTTTACTGTACTGTAGCGGTATACTGTATTGTAGTTGTATTTACGGTACTGCATGGGAGTATACCAATGCTTACTGTAACACGTGCATGTACTGTACTGTGCATTTAAGCGTACTGTGATGTGCGTACATGTATGTACTGTAATTGTGCTTACATACTACACAAAAGCACCGCTGTTCACTCGATGGGCCTTCAGACAGTAACCTACAGTCATGTAATATTTTCAGGTCCCTGTGCAGCGGGCGTGGTGGGTCTGAAGATGCCGCGATACTGTTTGTTCGGAGACACAGTCAACATGGCTTCAAGAATGGCGTCTCACGGCTACGGTACGGATACTGGTTCATCCTACTGCATTGTCAACCGGTATGAACCGGTTTTGAGGTCACCGCATGAACATGCTACCGAGGGTCTATTCATACTTGCAGCCGTATCTCCCTTCAGCCGGAAAAATTACGAAATAAACACGCCACAAACTGATAATTATGCACTAAAAGTGAGAGCAGTTACACTTAAGGGGGTAGTGTCACGAAAGCAGTCGATTTTGCGGGACTATAAAACTTTTTCAGTGAAAGATAGGTCATTGTTCTTTATATATTCTAAAAATCTGTTTCAAGGCAAATATTTTTGCCTAGTTTCAGCAAAATTGATGCGGCATACAGTTAGCAGTGAAGTCGCAAAGTCGGAAAAATGACGTTTTGAAAACCTATTCACATTCGATAATTTCGTCACAATTATAAAACTTTTTGTTTAGATTCTTTACACAAACTAAAAGCACATATGCTCTAGTTTATGCACACAAAATTTAGTGCAAATTGCTTGAGTGTTTGTGGAGTAATGCCTGTTTGAACTGTGAAACTGTGCGTAACCTGTAAAGTTCTCACAGTAATAATGATAAATTGTAAAAAATTTAGACACTTATTTTGAAATCAAAGGAAAAACGAACCTTTATTTTTTATTTTTCTTAATTGTGGCAAAAAATTGCGCGTCAAAACATTACATGTACTTCACAAGCTGGCCAATCTGATATCTAGCTTGATTTTTTGATCTTTTATGCCTCTATTGTGTGATGTCTGGCTCACAAATGGTGATTGGTTAAAAATATTGGTAGATATTGGTAGTCCAATGTCGGCAGTATTTATTTGACACCATATGGCATTTCACTAGTTTCTCAGTGAACGTACAATTTCAAAGCAAAAAGTTCTCATTTTGCAGCCTACGAGCAAAACTGCTTTGGCGACACTACCACCTTAAACCCACACTGGTGCAACTAGCTGAACAATTCTGCAGGGGAGCACATCCACCTATGAAGGGAGGTTTTATGCCATTTTTGAAAAAAGTTAGCGATTTAGGAGTTGAAAGCCAATGGCGAATTCTGGAGAGAAACGGATGTTTCTGAGGGTGGGGGGCAATAAACCTCATCCCATGCCCATGTAGGGTCAGAGGTGGACGCGAGTTGTTGGCACCCGCGGGTTGGGTTGGGTTGGGTCGAAAAATTTGAGCTGTGGGTCGACCCGAGGGTACCCACTTAAGGTGTTGTGGGTCGATAATTTTTTTCCGACCCACGAAACCTAAAAAATCACTATGTCGGCCTCCAATTTTACAAAAATTTGAGTACCGTGTAATAGTACCATTCATTTAAGGTACATAAAATGTAGCAATGCAACCGATGTAGGTACCTACAGATGTGCACTTTGCAAATTAGAATTATACGTGGGCAACAGCTAAAAACAATTATTTCTCAGGTAGGGTATGTCTATGGAGTGGTGGGTCAAAGTGGGTCGCAGGTTGGGTTTTACTGCGCGGGTTGGGTCGCGGGTTACCCACGAGTGTCGAGCAGCGGGTTGGGTTCAGTCGCGGGTTGAAAATTCTGACCCGCGTCCACAACCTGCGTAGGGTTACATGCGCATACAAAAAATTACTCAGTGAAAGTCTTGTTAATGAGAAGTGGCGTTAGCTAGACTATTGGACTCAGAAGCCCTTTTTAAGCGTCGCACCATAACCACACTGATGCAGTGGTCATAACGTGGAGACAACGAAATTTCCTAATTTCTAATATTAATAAATGCAAAAATATTTTTCACTTTAGCTGGTCGCATTCATATTTCCGAAGATATGAAAAATGCTCTTGGTCCATTTCGTGATTACGAAGTCGTACCCAGAGGAGCCACAGAGGTTAAGGTAAATAACAAAAATTAAATTATTTCTACAAATAAATTGTAATAAAAAACAAACAAAGAAATTAAAGTTTATAACTATTTACAAACATACAATTCTATGTTCTTGTATGCCTACATTTAGGTTATCATTCAAAAATTATTTTAATAGTTTATTATTAAAATTTTACTGCCCTGCGTTGACTTATTGCAGAGTAATAAACGAAATAAAGTAAAATTTCGTAGGCCATTTCGGCTTTTGAATAAGATTCTTACATAAAATTATCTCGAATATACTGCGTAATATTGCCGTATGCACGCTAATGCTGATCATAAGCTGCAAGTTAAAACCTTTGAGTTTCTGTTTTTCAAATTCCTGCTTTTAATGAAACTTTTCCCATTGATCCTCAGTTGTACATTTTATGTTTTCAGGGCAAAGGCTTAACCAAAACATACTGGCTGCTGGGAAAGAAAGATTTCCCGTTTTCCGTTGATCTCGTGAAAACCGAAGAGGATCTTCGAAAAGCGACTTATTGCAAATTTGCCAGCCCCATCGAAGCCCAACCGATCCCCACGCATCAACCGCCAGTTTTTGAAGCTCCCCAGAAAGTCCCCGAACAGCAACCTTTGTTCAAAACATTTAATTTGGAATCATTGTAGCGTGGGGTACAATTTATTGTCGATTCATATTAAAGGTCTGTTCACACGTGGGAGCATGAGCGGGGGCATGAGCGGGCGCATCAGCCGGCGCACACTTGCCTACTGCATTGTGTGAAATAATGCAGCAGGCAGTGTAAAAATAGAATGCGCCCGCTCATGCGCCCGCTCATGCTCCATGGCGTGGCGTGCGCCATGCAGTGCGCCATGGGGTACGCCATGGAGCAAAATGTGCCCTCGTGTGAATAGGCCTTTACGCATGATGCATACACCTACTGCAGTATGACCGTTCAGCTGGCATTATAAAATAATCACGCCACAGTTGATCGTGAATACTATGTACTCTAGTAGCGTGATTATTTCGCAATTTTGCCGGCTGAACGGACATACGACTGTTTATATGAATCGACGCTTAAACAGTCGTTCTTTTCCACGTTTATAAATAAGGGTAATATTTTCTGTAAATATAAGAAATGTAATTTGTATTTCATATATCACTTACAGTAAAGTAATGTTCCAAATATCATAACAGCGTCGTACACAGTAAGCTCGGTTGATGTTTG
The DNA here is from genome assembly GCA_030248245.1 of Trissonchulus sp. WLG1_4. Taxonomy (NCBI): domain Eukaryota; kingdom Metazoa; phylum Nematoda; class Enoplea; order Enoplida; family Ironidae; genus Trissonchulus; species Trissonchulus sp. WLG1_4. Next base: position 29,733 of record JASANF010006980.1, on the reverse strand, counting down.
TCCTTAAGGACACAGGGTTAAGGATTAAGGACAAAGTCTGGTCAGTTACTGAGAAAAATCAACGGAAGCGATTTGGCTAAATTTTCGCAGACCATCATGTTTAAGTGACCCAACATTATTCGTGCAAAAAGTTTGCCCATTTGACTCTGTAGTCCTGTTGGAAATGCTTAGGGACAGAATGACACGGACAAGGACAAGGACGAGTATGAACTGAACTTTAATGATCAACCAACACGAAAACAGCACAAAACCTCATCTATGTTGTTAAGTCGCAAAATTTGGGATGAAAACCCGCCTCAAGCTTCAGTAACGTTCACGTCAAGCTCCTACCCAAAACTAAGACAAATATGTTGTTCTAAAACGCAATTTCATATCCATTTCACAGAAATATAAATCGGGTCCGTACCATTAGGTTAAAGATAGCAATGTGAACAAGCCATAGGCTATGTACAGACGGTAACGAACGCGTGTAAGCGAAATCGAAATAGCACTATATGCGCTATATGCGCTATAAGCGCTATGAAATTTGCTATATGCGCTATATGCGCTATAGCTATCGCTATGCGCTATATGCGCTATAGCTATCGCTATGCGCTATATGCGCTATAGCGCTTTTTGCGGGTGCTATATGCGCTATTTGCGCTATATGCGCTATCGAAGGTGCTGTATGCGCTATTTGCGCTATAGCGCTTTTTGGGGGTGCTATATGCGCCATTTACGCTATAGCGCTTTTTGGGAGTGCTATATGCGCTATTTGCGCTATAAGCGCTATCGAAGGTGCTATATGTGCTGTTTTTTTGGATATGGATGAAACAAAAATGGCCAGGGGGGATTTGAACCACCCATCGCTAGATTGCTAGCTGAACGTTCTACCAACTGAGCTACGCTGGCCTATTGGTGTTTGTGTTAATTTCCCTTTAAATAGTGATGCTGATCTTGGATAGCGCTTATAGCACCTGAGGGTGCTATTTGCGCTATTTAGGCGCTATTTTGTGCTATTGGCTAATTTGTTGACAATTTTTGTTTTTTATGAGTGTTTTTTTGTGTTCTGGACGTCGATATAAAAAAATAGTGCATAAATAGCGCATATAGCACCTGAGGGTGCTATTTGCGCTATTTAGGCGCTTGGACGCTGCTTGGACTTGATTATTATTATATTATGATTATTAACTCATTATTGCTTTGAACTATTTCTCGTTCTTTTCCTGCTTAACAAGTAAGTTATATATGTTTTTTGGTTATTTCCTTTAATGATCTGTTTTTAGTAGAATATTAATATGCTGGAGAATACTTTATTTACCTAACGTTACGAGTATTTGTTATTTCTGAAATTAAGAATTTGAAACCAGTAAGTATTTCTTGAGTAATAAATCATGTTGGAAGATTGCCTGCAATTTTTACTATTAGAAGCGAAGGATGGAAAGCCCTACAAACCCAACACCGGGGGGTGGGCGCTTACTGAATCTTTTTACCCTTCTAGGGTTTTATTTTGCGTAACCAATAGAAGCGAAGAATGGAAAGTTATGTTTGGTAATTGCCTACAATTTTGACTAACAGGAGCGAGGAATGGAAAGCCCTACAAACCCAACCCCGGGGGGGGGTGGGGGAGGGTGGCCGCCTACTCAATAAAATATCCAATAGCACAAAGTAGCGCCTAAATAGCGCAAATAGCACACTCAGGTGCTATAAGCGCTATTTTTTAAGCCTATGAAAAAAATAGCGCTTATAGCACCTTGATACGCTATCGTTTTGCTATATGCGCTATTTTTTAATATCGTCCATGAAAACACAAACAAAAAGTTTAAAAGAATTTTAAACTTCTTAATTTTAATTGAGAGATCTTATACGTACTAAAAAGTACAAAAGTTTTCATCAAAATAGCCGATAGCACAAAATAGCGCCTAAATAGCGCAAATAGCACCCTCAGGTGCTATAAGCGCTATCGAATAAAATAAAAATTTTATCTAAGTAAAAATAGCGCCTCCGGAAAAAATAGCACCTGCAATGCGCTATTTGTTGGGGGGGGGGGGGGGGGGGGGGTGTGCGTGTGGATATAGCTTTGGGTTTTGGGGGGGGGGGGGGGGGGGGGGGGGGGGGGGGGGGGGGGGGGGGGCGGGGGGGGGGAGGGGGGGGGGGGGGTGGGGTGGGGAGTTTTTGAGCTGGAAACTATAATAGCGCAAATAGCGCAAATAGCGCCTAGGGGTGGGGGGTGGCGTTTTTGACCTAGAAACTATAATAGCGCAAATAGCGCAAATAGCGCCTAGGGGTGGGGTGGGTAAAATCTCGTGCTCGTGCACGCTTACACGCGACATCTACGATCTACCCTACAAACCCAACACCGGGGGGTGGGCGCTTACTGAATCTTTTTGCCCTTCTAGGGTTTCATTTTGCGTAACCAATAGGACGAAGAATGGAAAATCATGTTGGCTAATTGCCTACAATTTTGACCAATAGGAGCGAGGGATGGAAAGCCCTACAAACCCAACAACCGGGGGGAGGGGGGTGGTGGGCGCCTACTCAATAAATTAGCCAATAGCACAAAATAGCGCCTAAATAGTGCAAATAGCACCCTCAGGTGCTATAAGCGCTATTTTTTAAGCCTATGAAAAAATAGCGCTTATAGCACTTTGATGCGCTATCGTTTTGCTATATGCGCTATTTTTTAATATCGTCCATGAAAACACAAACAAAAAGTTTAAAAGAATTTTAAACTTGTTAATTTTAATTGAGAGATCTTATACGTACTAAAAAGTACAAAAGTTTTCATTAAAATAGCCGACAGGACAAAATAGCGCCTAAATAGCGCAAATAGCACCCTCAGGTGCTATAAGCGCTATCGAATAAAATAAAAATTTTATCTAAGACTGAAGAAATCGTAGGCTGGAGCTCGTTTTATTAGCGAACGCTCAGCTCGGCTGTTCGCTTCTACACTGCCCGACTGACGTGCACAACACACACGTGTCAAGGCCACACTAATATGCAAATGAGGCTGGAGCATCAGGCAGGCTACGTATATCACATACGTACGTACTGCGTGACATAAGTAAAAATAGCGCCTCCGGAAAAAATAGCACCTGCCATGCGCTATTATAGCGCTGTGCTATTATAGCACTTTCATATTTTTCGGATTTTGAAATGTGCTATAATTTGCCAAAAAAGCGCTATTTTCCGAAGCGCTATAGCCGCTATTTTAGGTGCTATATGCGCTATATAGGGGGGGAGGGGGGGTACCTGTCGTAGCGTGTATAGCGCAAATAGCGGGTGGTGGGGGGGCGTTTTTGAGCTGGAAACTGTAATAGCGCAAATAGCGCCTAGGGGTGGGGGCGGGTAAAATCTCGTGCTCGTGCACGCTTACACGCGACATCTACCGTACAGACAGATCTAAACTCACTGGGTGGAATTCTAGAAGTGTGATTAGCGAGTGACTAACTTAATCAGTCGTAAACGTTCTTTCATTACGTTTTGTCATTACGAATTCTAAACGCTGAGAATAGACTTGCCTGATGTCATTCTTCATGCGCGTTATTCTTTTATTAACTAACTTAACTTTTGACTAACTTGATCACCCTTCTAGAATTCCACCCGAATCTATTACAGTCAACTTGGGGAATTTAGAATTCAGCCTCGGCTAACGCGGATCAAAGATTGGTCGCGGGTTACCCGACAACGCCAGATAACATAGAGTAATAATTGTCCGATTTCTTAGTTTGAAACCTAAATAATGCTAAAAAAACAATACCAGAAGAATTAGTTTATTTTAAAATCCATTTTTAGACATTTATAATTGACAAAATACACTTTGAAAATTCTCCAGACACATAAAACCACCGCCAATTTTCAACATCACATACTGACTCAAAAATATTTTACAATCACAATATCGAGGAAAAAATCAATGAACATCAGTTTTTTAATCAGAGACCTTCACCAAGAGCAACATAACGGCCTAATATGCCCAGCCAGCAGAACGGACATACGGCTGTACCTATGGTCGCACTAAACAAAAGGTGTTTAATTTTAGACTCGCGCTAAATTGTTTTTTGGAATGGAATAAAACGTCATAAAAACTCTAATTCTGCTATCATGTGTTCGTGTCGAGTTAATGATAGCTGCCAACAGTAAAAAATATGGGTCGATTCGTATACACAGCCGTATGATCGTTGGTACTGGCAGAGTACAAAATTCTGACCAGTATATACACTTCATGAAATACTACAAAGGTGATTTTTCGTAATTTTGCCGGCTGAACGGACATACGGTTGTAAGTATGAATCAACGCTTACAGTAAATATAAGTAGTTATAAGTTAACCCTATCTATTTAGGGTAGCGTCATTCACATTATCAAACAAGTACATTTTCAAAAAACATTTATAACAATTTTTTTTCAGTGACAAAAATATGTATGCATATTTCTTAAATTTAGGCAAAACCATATAAACCTAATTCTTAAAAAAAAGAATTGGATTTTTTAACATTATCGTATTTTCAGACAAGACAACAAATACAGCATTGGGGATATGTATTTAAATAGAAAGACATTTACATAAGTTTACTTTTATTAAGTCCTTGTCCCTAAGTGTGTCCGTTACTAACCTACCAATTGAGAGATTAAGCAAATTTTCCCCCATTTTTTCTTTTTTAGTTAAATGCGCGCGACAATTTTGTGAAAAACAAGTTCACATCAATGTTCTTACGGACACAGACTTATTGACAAGTATTGAAGGACTAACTGGCCTCTTGAAGATGGATTGAAGGTTCACCGGACTAACTTAACTCTTCATTTTCACTAGAAACTCTCGTCGGCACTATTACTTACAAAACAGACGTCTACTTAACAGGGTTGGTTTTTTTCCGGAAAAAATTATGGCCGGAAAAAAACCGGTTTTTTTCCGAGTTTTTTTCCGATGTCCAAAAATGATGGTAAAGTAGTTCTGAAATGTAATCTTACATTTTGCGTCTTAGTAACTTCAGTATTATTCACTGGTGACTCTTCAATGGTTATTAAGCTTCTTCTGGACTAGACAGATGCTATAACTACCATAATAGCCAGTGTTTCTGTTTTAAAATTTGTCTAATTAGTTATGGTGGGGTAGGAAGGAGTGTAGGACTAAGGTGGGGTAAGTTCGCTGTCAGTTTATCAGTTTACTGGTGGGGTTCTAAAGTCGACAGAAGAGTGAATGGTTCTGACATTGCAAACTGCAAAGTGTATTCAAACTCTGCCATTCAGGGTGGGTATTTTAACCTTTGAAGAATTCATGTACTTCGCAATTCAAAATTGGACTCTTAATTGAATTTAAACAATTTTTGCCTAAATTCACAAAAAACGGGAAAACCGCCATATTATATACTTTTCGCCAAAAAAGGTCAGAATTGCGTCTAGAGAAAGGCTTTCTTGGCTCAAATAGAACTGCTCAAATCCCTGGATAATTGCCTAAAAGTTTTATGCTGTTGCATTCTGGTTAAATATTTTGATTTGTTGTGGAAATGTACGTGTACCAATACGAAAATTTATCCATTAAATAGATGTATATATAGCCTTATAGGGATTAGTTTGTTAGTATTAATAGGGCGTATGTTTAAATGTTGATCCAATTTCGCTGATTGAATGGAGATCCGCTCTAATTGAGATTGCTAAAAATTCAAGTGAAACGTTGAATTTAATTTTTCGTAAAATCAAGTTGTTTTTTTGGCCTGTTGAAAGGCCTGCTCGAGGCTACTTAAGATACAGTAGTAAAAAAAGCTGGTCCGACGTCACGAAAAATGTAAAATTAAAAATTATAACTGTCATCAAACTTTCTAGCACTACTTGCGACTACCTAGTAAGGAAGCAGGTGTTTATAGTACAGTCGGTTTCAAATGAAAATAGATTCTAGGCGTCGGGATTAGTGATGAAATCGGACGCGTCGGATGATGTCATCCGACGCGTCGGGTGATGTCATCCGACGCCCTCGGTTATGCAATCCGACGCCTAGAGTTTTGCCAGCCAGTGATTAATTAGCTGTCAAAATTCAGGCCTAAAGTTTTGAATAGGGGTGGCTTCTTCAGTGCAAATTATGAATGCTACCTTATTTTATTGTTTAGTTTCTTTAACTAATAAAACTCAGAATTCAGTAGATAACATTACCTTATATTTCAAGAAAACAGCTATTAATCAACATATGAAAATAAACTATAAAAATTTCGCATAACTCTTTGAGGAGTCACCCTCATAAATTTTTCCTGCAAGCTCTCCAATTTCCAACTCTATGATGCAATCCGACGCCCAGCAGGCGCGGATGTGTCGACGGCGGTAGAAGCGGTCGGATGACGAGCGCGGATGGTAGACGCGACGGATGTGATACGCGTCGGATGATGAAATGGCGTCGGGCAAATCCATTTTCATTTGAAAATGACTGTATATAGTTCGGCTTACATACAGTATAGCGATATAGTATAGTATAGTGATTATAGACACGGTTCATTATATTCTCTTGCACACCCTGAAAAGGAACGGATAGCTTCATAGCTTCTCAATAAACCGTATATTTCCATGTTCATGAAGGGTTACGCAAATATCAAAATTTGAAGTAGTATCGCCTCCACCCATTGCCAACTAGTCAATAACCTCATTAGTCACAAAAACGTCTTACTTTGGTTTTTTTAAACGATTTTAAGCATTTTGTGCAAGTTAACCTTTACTGACTAACTTATAAAATCAGTTTTTCCGTTTTTTCCGACCCTCGGAAAAAAACGAAAAAACAAAAAAACCGTTTTTGAGCGGAACCTGCTACTTAAAGGTGGACAGCTAAATTTTATGCTTCTGTTAGGCTAATAATTGACTGAGTTATTAAAGTTAATCTAATCCAGCAAATGTAATTCAGGAACGGAAAGTCATAAATCAAGTATAAATTCATTACACATTTTCCAGCCTGTTCACAAATTCGGATTAACTAGATTAGATAAACTGAATTAACTAGAATAACTCAACACTGAAGTATGACAACTGCTTCAAACTACAAACAATTACTCCTCCTAATTGCATAAACATCCAGATTCTAGATACTGAAATTCTATGTCGAGTTATTTACAGTTAAGTCAGTTAATCCCATTAAGTAATAATCTAATCCCATTAATCCAATTTTCTGTCTTTTGGAACCAGAGCAGAATCAACACACAGCCATACAACATCAAAACTGTTAAAATTAAAATAAAGATAGCCGGAGCTCATTTTTGTTGAATATTTTAATAGTTAGAAAGACGAAAAAATCTCAGACTGTAAGACAGTTTAAACTATACCTAAATTTAGCTGTGGTAATCATGAGAAAAAATTACCACTACATCTAAGCTAGGTTTGAGCAAAGAGTGTAATATTAAGTAAGCCTACAGACTACAATCACGGGGGGTTACATCAAACGGCTAGCAAATTTAATCAGGTTGGTTACATTTGCATTTCTTAAACACAATTTCCGACAAGTCCCAGAATTACAAACAGTCAAATCCTTCAAAAGAAGGTATGAACAAAGTCCAGTTTGAGCTGAAATCAGTTAATTCAACTAGTCGTGTGAACTTGAATGATTGCCTAAATACCGTATAAACTGAAGCACAAAGGAAACAGCCAAAACTACGAATAAACTTTATAATACTTACAAGTTTGGCACCAACGAAGACAGAAATTAATTACACATTAACTATAAATTTTAATTATAATAATAAAATTATTAAATTTAAAACAACTTGTTTAAATGTTTACAAAATGTAAAGTAAAAAACCAAAAAATTAATCTGGAAATGTAAAGTAAAAATACAAAAATAACTAATCACCAAATGTAAAGTAAAAATACGAAAACAATTAATCACCAATTACTTTTCTGTTTCGTTAGATAACTCTACATTATTATTAACTAATATATATTCATTATCAATACTTAAAATTGAACTGTATATGTACAACACTAGACATGCAGTAGGAATATAAACAATGACATCAAGAGTACATAATGTATCTCCTTCGAAAAGCCATTGTACTTGGCCAATATTCTCTGCTCCTGATAACACTACTGGAATACCACAACACAAAGGACATTAAGTAAGCCTCGGTTTGATAGTAACGTAATTTGTTATAATTGCCGTAGACTTATGAAGAGTACACAAGTGAATGCAATTATGTACTCTTGGGCTGGGACGAAGTTCTAAATTGATTTAAACGGATCAAATTGACAGTTGGTTTGCTTTGCTTTAATGCCTGAGCCTGATTCATCTGGACACGTAACGAGGTCAATATTTTAGGAGGGTCCACTCCATCTAAATTCCCCCCTAGCCGACCAAAAAGACACTAAATTATGCAATTTAAAAATACTAAATTTCGTTAAAAAATGCCATTAATAGACATTTTCGATCAACTTTAGGGCACTCTTTCCCTCGGAACCTCAATTTCAGGTGGTTCCCCCATCCCTCGCGAGTTTACTCTAAAATAATAATCTATACAAGGCGTTAGTCTAATCCGTTTAACCACTAGGATGGTCTTTGGAGCCAATTAAATCTTCGGACACATCAAACAACAACACTGAGGACATTTTACACCGGAATACCATGCATATAAATAATACTGAGCAAACACAAGTAAATACAAGCAAAATAACACCTACCACAGGGTTTTTTGGTCAAAAATGGCGTCATTTGCAGAAATGAAATTTAAAAATTACGTTCAGAAAATAAAAATGACGAAGTCTTGACGAAAGGTTTTGAGCAAATATTGATGCTGCTTTGACCAAATTCGGCTAAAAATTGAAAAAATCCATTTTTTCTGGGGGCTGCGGCCCCCAGGCCCCTGCAACTTAGTGGCTTACTCGCCTTGGTTATTAACTTTAATCGAAGCATATATGTATGAGGGGGGTGGGGGGGGGGACCCCCCCAAAATCGAGGAACCGGGGGGTGGGTCCCCAAAATTTAGAAAAAATGGCACTTGTTGGCCAAATTTTTAGAAAATGTTGCAAAATCAAGGGTATTTTTGGTCGATCTGGGGGGGGAGGGTCCCCAAAATTTGGCCGGAGAGCCCCCCCAAATTTTGACCCCGTTACACGTATGAATGGAAGCCTCTGCATGTGTACACGAGAGCATTTACCGATGTGGCTGACGTTCTGCTTCTGACGTGATTTGCATTTAATTTCCCGGGTCGAAAAAATTTCTGACACATACGTCTCCATTTGACCAAGTTCGGCCTAAAAACTGAAAAAATCTCCAATTTTGTTTTTGAAAGTGCTCTTAGACCGCTGCATTCTTATGGGTTACTGTTCTTGGCAGTCTGAGCGTAAACTTTAGCTCTGATGTTTTCGGTCAGCCAAAATTAGTATATTTGGACTATGCTCTGTTATCAGCAAATTTTTGTGTTAAATTGCAAGAAAGTGCATTTTAAGCATTATTTGGAAAAATCGAGCTTCAAATCCGACTTCAAATTTTACCGAAATCTTCGGCACAGAGATGTACAAGGGAGGAGGTCTGGGATGCAAGCTTTCCCCCAGATTTGAGATTCCGGTATAAGCAAACCCTCCTCAAAGTTAAAAAGGTGCCCGAAAACTCAAAATTTGCCCCAGATTGCTTTAAAATTGAGCAAAAAAAACACAAATATTGCGAAAATTGCCAAATTTTAAAGAATAATCTAATTTTTAGGCCGATGTGAGTTTAAGTCCCCAATATGTCGGGACAAGACCCCTAAAATTTTGAAAAATCCGGGACAAGCCCCCCCAGACTGAGACCCCATCTCCCCCTAACGCACAAAAAATTTTGGTACCCCTAACCCTCACCCTGGTGGGACCCTTCCGTCCCATCTGTTTACTATATTTTTACATCCCCCTTTCTCAAAAAAATCGCAATTTACATCTTTTTTGGCTAAAAAACACAGATTTCAACAAATTTTGGCCAAATTTAGGTAAAAACCGCTTAAATTTCATAAAAATGCTGATTTTTTAAAATTTTGGCCAAAAAGTTTCTCTCGGTACGCCACTGTAAGATAACGCTAACTAGCAATATTGCAGCAGCACAACAGTACTGTAAAGTCAATCTAATTTTGACGAACGAAAAATAAAAATGACGACAGGCGATTAAAAATGACGCCAAAATGATGAAATCCGATTTTGTAAAAAACCCTGACCTACCACAACTTTCATCAGTCGGATTATACGGAATAGATTGGCTGGAGTAGTTTAAATTACTAAACACCACATCATTTAGACAGCCATACTTAATTCCTAAATCGGTGACAAAATAACCTATTAATTTTAATCCATTTAGTCCATTTTTAATCCAAAGACAAATTACCAAACAAACAAAAAGTAGTATATACTAAGTTTCCTAACGAACCAGTTGAGACCGATCATAGCTTTATCACAACAAAAATACATGAACAGCTCTTATTTCTACATATATATAAGTCAGAAAAAAACTTGCAAAAAATAGAGTTTGCCCTTTGCTCACAATTTCTGAAAAACTCAACAGAAAAGCGAATAAGTGATTTTCAAATGACCGCAAAACCGATACAATTTATACACATAAAGTACAGTATATATTACAACAAAAAGCGTGGCACCAATAAAAATCATTCACTAAAAGCTGTGATTCACAAAAAGGTGTTCGATTTGAAATCAATGACTTACAACTTTCTTCTCAAATAAAATTCAACATTGCAAAATTAATCAAAGAAAGCACCCTTTTCTGAATCAAAGCCTTATAAAAAAGATCTAGTGGATGGACGTCACGAATTCAGCAAATCGCAGAAGCAGTCTTATTAGATTAAACAGATTAGATTTAATCAAATACTAAACAAATTTAATCTGCTACGAACACAAGATATGGCATACGTAAACAACGTAAATGCGCAGCTTAATCCCACTTGCACACAATTCACACTATAAATACATACATCTCAAACTAATATACAAAACTTCTTCACGATTAATCCAATCTAGTCTGAATCTAATCCGCTACATAAAGTTTCAATCTAATCCGCTCCCACTCTAATCCGCTAAATCCAATTTAAGCTAATCTGCTGACTAAATCCACTTCCAATCTAATCCGCTTCATCCACTTCCAATCTAATCCTCTTAATCCACTTCTAATCTAATGCCCTAAGCCCAGGTGTTCCACCCACTCATCTCTTTATACTGAGACTGTTGGAGTCATAGAGCGTGTCTTCGTCCCCCTCCTCGTTGTCAGTAGACAGTTCGGAGTCGGACATGAGAAAGGCTTGGTCGCCGGTCCCCCCCGCTTTGCCATTGGTCGCCATGACTTTGTCCGAGCCCAGCTCGTAGCGAATGGGAACTTTGGAGTAGCTGAAATCACACTGGAATCATAACATGTTGCATGAGGGGGGCATGGGCAGAGCTGATATTAAACACTCAACACAAGCTTGCCTCAATAACTTACATTTGAATCTTGTGCTTGCTTTAGGACTGTACCCAGCCAGAGGGCGGGATCGGAAGTAAGCGATCAAAACTTGCCCTAAACTTAAAAACTAACAATGGGATTAAAGTGAAATCTTATATTTTACTTACAAAGCATCTATAGGATGCCCTTCACTGGATGCCTCGTAGCCTGGAAGAGGTGAATCTGTGCATTATCATGCTTATAGGCACCACCTTATAGGCAAAAAAGGTATTTAATGACAAGGGGCCACCTTAACCCGCCCAAGTCACATTCTCTGACCAGTAATGTGGTTAATATAATCCAGTTAATATACTATATGAAAAAGTCTTATTCCTTCATTATCAACTATTCTATTTACCCTTATAATAACACCCTTCACACGTACGCATATTTTTTGGAGTCCTTCTCATAGTTGCGATCTTTCCACATCAAGCCAGCGAAGATCAGCCCGAAAATGATCAGCGCCACCACACACAGAATCACGGCCAGCGTGGTGAAGCTGGGGCCGGACTTGCCCGAAGAGGGGGAGGCTCTGAACAAAAACAATTACAAGTAAAAAATAAGGGTGACTCACCAAGGTAAAATGGTGGCTCACGGGGCGAACCCCCAAGAATTCGTCAGCTGCCAACGTATGCTAGACTCCTTTTTTCTATTACTATTGTGTGCGCTGGGGGTGGATTGGGCTGGGGGGTCGGGGGTTTTCGGGGGCGTGGGGGTGTGGGGGGGGCCCCTGTCCCTGGGTGTTGTGGGGGCGCGTTGGCTTCGGTCGTGGGGGCACGGCGGGCCCCGTGGGCCCTCGGGGCCCCAAGGGTTTCCCCCGGAGCCCGGCGGAAGGAAGTTATATTTTTTATTTGTTCTTCTATTACCTATTATTTGGTCCGGCTCCCCTTGCCCCTTATTTGGTCCGTACCCCTTTGTTCGGAGCAGGTTTTTGGGCAAAATACGGGGCAAATGCTCAAAATTTTGAAATTTTGCTCACCAAAATTGAAATTTTGCTCAAATTCTGCTCACCGCTCTGAAGGGACCCTCTTTTGGCTTTTTATGGTCGGCTGAAAAAACTGACCGATACGTCTCCAATTGACAAAATTTGGCCTAAAAATCAAAAATTTCTCCAATTTTTTTCCTGGGGTCTGCCGGCCCCAGACCCCTGCAACTCTGTGGCTTACTCTTCCCTGTTATTAACTTTCATCAAAGCCTATATATACATATGTTGCAATTGCTAGTGTAATACACTGTCTGATGTGACGTTCCCATCTCTTGTTTTAGTTTTCTTGCCTGATAAAATTCTGTTCCGTCTATAGTTGTCCAAATTCGACCTATAGATTTTAAAAATCTCCCTGTTTTTCTGGGGGCTGCCGCCCCCAGACCCCCGCAGCTGGAGTTTATTTGATTTAAATGGCCAAAATTGCATTTTGTTCATGTAATAGTGACTGCTCTACAATAGTGAGTGTAAAAAAGTGAGCAAAGAAGTGTACAAGGTGCGACCCCCCCGTTTTAAAAATCTTGGCTACGCACCCGTCTGCATTGGTATGTATAGGTGCATCGCGCACCTTTTAATTGTTTAATGTGCAGTCGGAAATTTTTTCTCTGTGAATTTTAGCACAAGGCCACACTAGGGTGCTAGCTTTCTTGCTCTTTTGTAGCCCGTCCCAAAAAATTCTCTGAAACGGCTCGAATCATGACAATTGTTGTCATTTTACGGTGCCCAATGTCAAAATTTTTTGTAATATTTCCAGATTTGATAGCTTTTGGACCCTCACTGGCCCAACAAAGGTGTACTTTTTGGTGTTTTGAGCCGCTTCTTTTCACTTTGAGGTCTCACTTACCAAAAATACGCGTTGTTTTTGAAAAAAAATGTGCTAATATGTTTCGCTTTTGGCATTAAAAGTGCAATAATACCGCTTTTCTGGGTACGCGTCTGGCTATAACCAAGCATAAAACTTAAACTAGCAAATTTACGATTTGCTCACCGATCTGAAATTTTGCTCACTGAAATTGAAATTTTGCTCAATTTTGCTCACGATTTTTTTTGAAAAAAAAACCCTGGTTCGGAGCCCCTTATTTGGTCCCCACATAGCTCAAAACTTTTTTGAACACGACATTTTAGCTACTTTTAGTTGTAGCGAAGTCCCTGTGGTTTGAATTTCATGGTCATATTTGTCAAATTTAGTATCAATAAAGCTTTAGTTACGTTTTTTCGCAGCAAATTGGTTTCATCGTAAATTTTTTGCCCCCCCCCCCCTGCCCCCATTTCTATATTTTTTTCTTCAGAGCTTCATGTGAAACCAGCTTTGACAGCCCAGTAATAGTAAGTGATAAATTGGATAGTGATAAAGATACAACAGACTGTTTGTTCAAAGCAACTTGTGCTAGGTGCAGAACAGAAAAAATAACTAAAAAATTTCCAGTTATGAGATTTTACTGCGGCACAGCCAAAAGATATAGATCACAAACGAACTAGTGCCATCATACAACTACAATTTGCTTACTTTTCGGGTTGTCGGGTCGTTGAGCTAAAGAATGAAGTTGAAACTGATTAGTGAAGTTAAAAAATGTGCAGAAAGTACGAAAGTTCCAAAGTCAAAGCAACCGGACGTTACGCAGGCGTTAATCATGCCTACAGTGAATTTTTATTCAATATAGTGTAGATAGAGAGAAACACAACGGAAAACCAAACGAGGGACGACTTTTGAAACTAGATCAAAATGCACCAACTAATGTATGAACATTAAAATGGGACATTTTTCCAAACAATCGCCTATGATTATGTGCAAAAAGTGCCCGATTGGACTCTCAGACAAAAAGAAACACACGATTTCATTACACAAGCACCAAGAGTACAGCGAGTAGTCACGAAAATCACACCAGATGATTTCTCTCAGCGCTCAGCAATTTACAGACAGTTTTGTCTACGAATGGCAAAGTCACACCAAATTTAGCCGACTGTCGGAAAAAATGTTTAGCCATCCTCCAGAAATTAGCATTGAAAGGCTTGTGTTAGAATGCTGCAATCCCCCCTCTTGGTTGCAATCATTAATGAGGAGTGTTCCCTTTGGTGCTGTTGGTGGTGTCTGTCTACCCCCGATGACACAGACGTATGCACCTTTTGGGCTGACAGAAGGAGGACACATTGACGTATCCATCCGCGCACTGAATGCACTGGCTGGACTTGGGCCCGCGACACACGGAGCACGACTGGTCACATTCTGCCGCGTGGTAGGCTGAAACAAAAATTAGTGGCCAAGTAAAAACACAATCCTATCAAGAGTACATAATGTATTACTACCCTACAATGAAACATGGGCCTCATTCTGAAATTAGAACATTCCTTTTATCAAGAGTATATAATGTAGACTCAATGCAAACATTGCCTATTATTAAGAGTACATGTCTCACGGGAGATTAAGAAACAGGCCTATTATCAAGAGTACATAATGCATCACACTCGCTCGTAAGTATCTAGTGAGATCGCGACCCTTTGCTCTGAATCACGTGACAAATTAATCTTACTTGGTCCATTGGCTTTCAGATTGACTTGGGAGTCAGCTGACCAAACGCACACATTCGGATTGGCTGAAAATATTTCTGAGCTAATTACATTAAAGTTACAATTAAATTAATCCACTAAATCCGTCATCGTAGCAATAATCCCAGACTTAATCCGCCCTTAGACCCATTCCCTGCCATGAAAATCAATCTAAAACCACATAATCTGCCATTAGAGATAATCTAACCCGTCTAATCCGTCAACAGGATTAAGTTGATCCACTCAATCTGTGTTCTGTCTAAGCCGCTGATCTTAAGGTGGCGCTCTGAATAACCGACTTTGGGCGATAAAAATTTTCACGTAAGTTTTCGTTAACTAACTTAAGAAGAAAAGTTGTTGCAAATTAAATCAGCTTTCATTTGATGTATATAACGTCAAATTTTGTTCAACTTGAAATTTTAACCTATTTTTCAATGGGAAAAAATCTTAAAATTGATACACCGAAAAATTCTGTATGGCTTTTGGTACTTTTTGAAGCAGTTCTTTGTAGCTAATTGCTAGTTGCAACTTTTCAAAAAGTCGTTTGTGTAGGCAAACTTTTCTAAAAAAATTTCAAAAATACGTTGACCAACATTGACAAAAATACACTATTTTTCAAACTAATTTTTCGTTAGCTACTTTTTGGCTTCTGAAACTTTTCTCAACGGATTTTAGTACAGAAAAATTAGCTCTATTTTTTGGAAAATACGTATGTGCAGGCAAACTTCAGGTTTCTGAAATATGGCTATAGCGTACATTTTTTTTCCGATTACTGTCAGCTGCAAAAACCGATCCGGATGAAACTTTGTAGACTGTTAGAGCAGATATATATGGAGGTGCCGAACTTCTTGAATTGTAATTATTATGATTTGGCTCAATATGATAGGCTTTTTAAAACGTCACTTTTGATAAAAATCAAAATAACTAAAAATTTATTGCAAATCACAAAAATTCAAAAAAAATGGCACCTCGGCAAGATAATTGTCTTTAATTTAAGCTATAGATTGTTAAATTTGGTTGAGGCACCATTGAGCTACGTCATTTCAAAAATTAGTCAAATTTTTCAAAATTTCAATTTTGATGCAGTCATAAAACTTTCTAAAATGTTCCGAGAGTCATGAAACTTTGCAAAAATGCTTGCCTGGTGTTCATCTTGATTGCACTTAAGCAAAAAAGTTTGTATCACGAAAAACCAAAAAATTATAGCAATTTGACTTATTGGAAGTTACTCAGAGCGCCCCCTTAAGTACGCTACTTCTTAATCCGCCACTACAGTCTAGTCTAATCAACTTAATCCGCCACTACATTTTAATCTAATCGCCTTAATCCGCTACTACATTCTAATCTAATCCCCTTAATCGGCCACTACATTCTAATCTAATTCGCTTAGTCGTCCACTACAGTATAATCCACTTAATCCACCACTTCAAATTAATCCCTTAATCCGCCAACACACCCCAGGCTAATCCCCTTACGCCGCCGCTACAATCTCATTCCCTTGATCCATTATGACAGTGAACTTAATCCTCTGAATCCGTGTCCTCTCTAATCCACTTAATCCGCTGACCCTTGCTAGGTTCCAGTCCCTTGGGACACTTGTCCATGCATCGTCCCTGATGCAAATGGTTGTCGTCGCCGGCGTCAATGAGGAAGAGGCCCCGGCGACAGGAGTCACAGGCGTCCGAGGAGCGACAGGTGTCACAAGTGGACTGGCAGCGACGACACACGCCCAGGGGGGCCGACCAGTCGCCCTCGCCCGCGTAGTAGCCGCTGTCGCACTGGGGCACGCATCTGAAGTCACCAATGTTTTTTGGTGTGGCTCCCCCTTCCACTTTTGGACGACTTCTGTCGCTATAAGTGCACCATTTTTTGCGTGAGCCCTCCAGTCTTGGTCGACGCCCTCCACTTCTGATCAGTACCCCTTCCCTTCACATGCCAAGTTCGTAAGAAATATCACAAAAAACAGCTGTCACTCGTTTTTGGGTCGACGCAGCAATGCTTAACCACTACAGCAGAGTTGCCAAAAATGGCTCATCCCGGTCCTGGAATAATTCTATTTCCAAGTTTAACAATGGCATAATATAGGAATAAACGCACTCAACTTGCATACTTTTGACGCCATATGATCAAAGTTTTTTTGCAGACCACCGTGCGGACATCCGCAATTTTTTTCAGCCGTCCGCAATGCGCCCGCATCCCGAAATTCCTCCAAAGGAAATATTTTTCCCGTGCTCCCCTCTTGGTTTTTCCCACTCCCAGAAAAAATTTTCCGGCACGTCCCCAATCGACCAAATTTCCACAAAATTTCAAAATTTTTCCTTTGAGGGTTGTACCTTCTAATTCATCACAAATATGTATAAGTATATATATAACATAGCTTTTGTCTGCTATAGTGTATTAATGAAGTTTAATGCTGATAATTATAATTATATAATTATATAACTAATTATTATTAATTATTCGTAATTGAAGCCTTGAAGGTAAAGTATATAAAGATTCGCTTTTCGTGGTATAGCAGGCGGGGAAAAAACCCACTCCATTTTTTTGGGCAAAAAAACGCAACCCTGTTCCGGAACTTGGGTATGCGGTACAGGTCTAAAAATTTTCCAGCGTATAGTACAGGCCCTGGTATCCAAACGGGGTCTCGTTGGTATTTTTTATGAGTCAAAAATTTTGACCCCCCCAATTTTTGACCCGACATGGATAAAAGAGAGGTCAATTTTGGAGTCTCATTTCTCAGCACTAAAGCACTAAGAGATGCGACCTCAAATGTAAAAACACTTATACAGAGGACTACCATTACTCTATTCATGACCGCAGTGGCAGGTCAATCTTTCTTTCGCACGAGTGGGGGCATGACCAAATTAGACGGGGTACAAAAACCCATGTGGGGGAAAAACCCCACTTTTTGAAACGGGTCTGGTGATGTCGAAAAAACTAGTAGCTACTCCAAAAGACTCATGGTAGTGCAAAAACACGTTTATTATTAACACAAATGCCCATACTGACACTTTCTGGATCAAATTCTGTAATACGGGCCTAATAGTCGGACTTTGTCATTTTGCGGTCAATTTGGAGCGGAAAGTAGTATTCTCTTGTACTATTGCCAGTTTTTTTGTATGTTTATATATTATAACCTGTTAATTCCTCTTGTTTAAACGCCAAATAACCGAATAAAATTATATATGCCCGTCACGACCAGTCACACCCACTTACCCAATCGAGTTTTTGTGCAGATTTTTAGCTCTGGCTTCTGGGAGCACTGCAACCCCCGTAAACCTCCGCAATCACTCTAGTTTCCAGCAAATGTTGCAAAAATTGCGTTTTCTATGTAACCTTGTGTATCAGAATTCTAAAAAAATCTTGTGTGTCTGCGGCGGCGGCGGCGGCACATGCGCCAGATTTTCAATGAAAATTTTATGTCAAATTTCTGAAAAAGATCTGGCTACCGAAGGCTGCCGCCCTCAAACCCTCGCGTTCACTCTGATTCTCGCTCGACAAGTGTAACTTAAATTTACATTTTCAGTGCAAATTTTATTTAAAAATTCTGAAACTATCTATCTGGCTTCTGGGGGCTGCCGGCCCAGACCCCTGCGACTCTGTGACTTAATGTTAGGGTATGTATGTGTAAATGAGCGCAAGGTGAACTATTTATTTGCTTCGTACACTGTTTGCAGGGGTGTAGCCAGCATTTTGAAAAGGGGGGGGGGTCGCACCTTGTCCACTTTTTTTGCTCACAGGGTTTTTTTGGGTCCACGAGTGGGTCTAGACTCAAGTTCTCTTAACTTGGACCCAGCAAAAATCAACCTGACCCAAGCCAGGCCCAAGGGCGTAACCAGGGGGGGGGGGTCACGGGGGTCGCGACCCCCGCATTTGGTTGAACCTCAAGAAATTGTCAACAATGGTCCCCCTTTGATTTTTATCGCCCCGCCGAAAAAAATTTCTGATACGTCTTCAAATGACAAAATTTTGCCTAAAAATAAAAAATTCTCAAATGTTTTTACTGGGGGCTGCCGCTGCAACTCTGTGGCTGACTAGTCATTCTCTTTTATCAAACATCAAAGCCTATGCATGTCTACAAGCAGGGGCGCACCGTGACCTCCAAAAAGGGGGGGATACGGCATAAACTTATTCTACCTTATTTGAATTTCTTTGCTATATTCGCAAACTGCGTTACGAGTTGTAGTCGACCGTCGGCCATGTTGTTTTCGATGAATATATATAAACAATGAAAAAACAATGGCGTACCCAGAAGAAAATTTGGGGGAATGATTTTTCGTAATGAGTTAAAGTGCACTTTTTAGCAAATTTAATACCTGAATTCGCGTTAACAAACTCAAGATGATTAAGCCACAAAGTAGCGGGGGTCTGGGAGCGGCAGCCCCCAGAAAAAAACTAAAGATTTTTTCAATTTTTAGACCGAATTTGCTCAATTATTGGAGACGTATCAGAACTTTTTCCGACAAGAAAATTAGAACAATAGATCACATGCAGACAGAGTATTGTAAATGCAGCCTTGCGTAATGCACTCGCGTAGACACGCATAGGCAACACAGATGACAACGCAGAATACTAAACCAGAGAGTTGCAGGGGTCTGTTGCAGGAAAACATTAGGGACTTTATTGATTTTTACACCAAATTTGCTCAATTGGAGACGTATCGGAAATGTTGTGTTTAGTGTGGTAGACAAGTATATAAGTGCAGTAAAATGTACTCAAGTACGATATATACACGTGTACAGACTTTGGCGAAGACTATAATAAAGAATATGTAATGAGCTAGCCTGATTAGTTGTTAGTAGTCACGTGATGTGACTAGTGAGCTAGTGAGCTAGCTCAGTTGATAAAGAGATCGTAAGAGTAGTAGCTGTGCTGGTCGGCTAGCTCAGTGGTTAGAGCGTTAGGATCTCCTGATCTATGACTAGTCTGGTTACGAAGTCCTGCCGATTCAGCCAAGATTTTATTATATACGTACGATATATACAGGTGTACAGACTTTGGCGAAGACTATAATAAAGAATAAGCCAGAAAGACTTCAAGGTACGGGACACAAAACACGTCATTTTTTTAAATGACTATGTACAAGGCTAGGCTACTCAAAATGACGGTACAAATGCACAAATGATTTATTTAATAGTAACCACTTAATGAGTACTTCACGCAATGTTGAACATGTAACTACAGTAGCGATATGAAACAGCGAAGCGAAATTAACTCGCCCGTTGATTCCGGAGGCGGGCAGCCTCCGGAGAAAATTTTTCAATTTTTAGGCCAAATTTCGTTAATTTACGGCTATTTTTGGTAAGCGGTTGCAAAAACTTTTTCTTTCTTCTGGGCAAAAGGAGGGGATATATATCCCCTGTATCCCCCCCACCGTCCACCCTTGTCTACAAGAGTACATTATGCTGAATTTACTTGTGTAATACACTGTCTGATGTGACGTTCCCATCTTGTTTTTAATTTTCCTGTCGGAAAAAATTTTGATACGTCTTCACTCTCCAGTTGACCAAATTCGGCCTAAACAGTTAAAATATATTCATTTTTTCTGCGGGCTACCGCCCCAGACCCCGGCAACCTATGAGTCACTGATCTTGCGTTTGCACTGCGAATTTAAGAGTGTTAAAATTACTGTAAACACTAAAATAAATGTTAAAAGAGTATTTGAACCCATTACAAAAGTCATTTCACCGAAATTTTTTTGTGGTTATGTAAGCCACTGACAGTGAATTTATTTAGATTAAATGACTACATTAATGACCACAAACCATGGTTATTTTTTGCGTAAAATACTGGGTATTTTAATACCATTTTTTTTCGGAAAATTTTCCATTTTTTTCCGAAAATCGGAAAAAAATGGAAAAAAATTCAGTCTAGCAAAACGGCTATATTTACTCTGGTTAATCACTAATTAGTGAAGATGCACCGTAGTTTTGCTTTTCTAGGGCTATCGATGTAGTATACGTCCGGGAAAAACTAGATAAACACAAGGACTGACTTATACTTTGCAGGGACAAATCCAGTGCTTTCTGGCCCAACGGTGATCATTTAAACGTTTTCATTTACAATTTAGTACAGTTTAAAGCCCATTAACCACTGACTTCAAAAATCGCTATGTCGAAAAATTTGAAAAATACGGGCTGCCACGACTCAATGTTCCTTCCTTTCTTTTGTGCAATGTAATGCGTGTGCATGTGTATACGTATAATGGGTACATTGTGCACTATTTATTTCCTTAATACATTGTTTAAACTGCTTAATCGTAGCAAAAAAATGAATTTGCGGCTCGTAATGCCAAAATCATCTTGAAGTTTTAAAATTGTATAGCTTCTGGACTGGACCAGTGCCAGCCCTAGTTTGTATATTTTCGGTATTTTGAACTTCAATTTTATTTTCCATGCTGCTCAGGTCAACAAAATTAGCATTATTTTTGAACGAAATGTGCTAATACTCGTAAGTGTGCGTCAAAAATGCAATTAAGTGCATTTTAACACATTTCAAAAAAAAATCGAAAAGCCGTTTCTGCCGAAATTTTTTCTGGCTCCGCCACTGGTCACCATCCACTGGAGTTGGGGGGGATTTGTGATGCATCAAAATTCTTGTCCGACGGGCAGGAATTTTTAAATGCTCCAAAAAATATCATATCATAGCATTGGCTAATCTGACCTTACAATATGTAGCGATAGGACATGCACAATTTAAGTCGGCATGTCAATATAATTACACAGGGTAATTGTGACCTCTATGAGTGATATTCTCTACCACCCAGTTCATACACAACACTTAGATAGAAAAATACTACAGGCATACATGTACACTGGGTCTCGGTCTAGAGGGGGGCTTTCCCAGAATTTTCGATATTTTAGGGGGGCTTGTCCCGACTTTTCGCGGGCTTGAGCTCACAAAAACGCAAAAATTTTAAATTTTTTGCCAAAAAGGGGAACTTGTCGGCAAATTTGGCTATTTGTAGAAACTTTTTCGCTTTTTTCTCATTTTTGAAGCATTTTGCGGCGATGTGGGGCAATTTTCAAATGTTCGGGCACCTTTCTTCCAGCATCAAGGAGGGGGGCTTGTCCCGGTGGGTCAAATCTGAGAGGGGGCTTGTTCCGGAATCTCGATCCCCAGACCCCCATGTACATCTGTGACTGCAGGGATGCGGATACAGTAAAAAATTTATCTGTAGTATCGGGGTATGGCAATGTGAGCCCACAGGCGTATTACATGTCTTATTTGCATGCATGCAAGGTTAAAACCCTCAAGCCAAAATGTGCTTGTATAGCTGTTACACGTTACGTATATAAAACATACATATTTTTAACCTGAATAATGCTCAAAACGTGTCAAAAAGCATCATTTATGAAGCTTTTACTCTTTATAGTCATTCTGGAATTTTTTCCAATTTTTCTTTTTTTTCCGGACCCCCGGAAAATTTTCCATTTTTTTCCGCGGAAAATTTTCCGGTGCACAACCCTGGTCTGCAGTGACTGAATTGGGCCTGAAAATCAAAAAAATTCCAATTTTTGTACTGGGGGCTACCGCCCCCAGACGCCTGCAACTTTATTGCTTTGTGTTTCTTGCTATTGTTTTTCATGAAAACGTAAGCAAGTGTATATAGGTGAGTTGTGCACCATCTATTAGCTTAATGTTAATACACTGTTATTAGTGTATGGATTTATATGTATTTGTATGTATGGATATCACCGGACATTATTTCAAAGAATCTAAAAGTCGTTCCCCCAGTCGTGACCAAAACTTGCTTTTTTACGTTTACTCCAACTAAATGTTATGTTCATTGTATATACTAGAATTGCTTGACACGCCGTTTAAAGGCGTTGTCTATGTTTTTAACCATTTATATACTAGTGTTAGAAAAATAAGCAATCGTCTTTAAAAATACGCAGTCAAAAATAAAAATACGCAGTTTTTACGCAGTGCCGATCAAAAAAATAACCCTGCCACAAACTACGTTTTGTTATGTAAAAACCTTTCGCTAAAAGGTGTAAAAATTTTTGGTTCTGGCCTGGGAGCTATCGCCCCCAGACCCCTGCAGATGTGTGACAGAGATTTTGCATTTATTTTTGAGTCGAAATTGCAAAAAATTGTGTCGAAAATGCATATTTATTTCATTCCATTACAAAAACTCGAAAAGTAATTCCCCCGAAATTTTTTTCTGGGTACGTCAATGCGTCTATACCTAGCACAGAAAATGACATTATATAATATAAATATCTACTTACGACATATATATATATATATATATATATATATATATATATATATATATATATATATATATATATATATATATATATATAATAATAATTTAATATATATAATAATAATATATATATATATATATATATATATATATATATATATATATATATATTTCTTGAATTCTTGAATTAAAATTAACCTGACCCAACATAAACCCATTGCCGATTTTCAAAAAAACCCTGTTTGCTCACTCAGTGATAGCAATTTTGAAGTTGAAGTGAAGTTTTTAGCGATTTGAGTACTTACACGCGCAGTATAGATTGCAGGGTCCTGGGGCGGCAGCCCCCAGAAAAAAATTGGGGATATTTTTAATTTTGAGGCCGAATTTGGCCCACTGAATACGTACCAAATAGGCAAATTTAAACAAAAGATAGTCTGACGACACATCAGACAGTGTATTACACAAGTAAATACAGCATAATCTACTCCTGTAGACATGCATAGGCTTTGATCTTGATGAAATATAATAACAAAGAATAGTAAACCACAAAATTTCAGGGGTCTGAGGGCGGCAGCCCCCAGGAAAAAATTTGGAGAATTTTTTAGTTTTAGGCCAAATTTGGTCAATTGGAGACGTATCAGAAATTTTTTTAGGGCGGACATTTACAAACGCAAGACACTAAACCCTAAAGTTGCAGGCGTCTGGGGTTGGCAGAATGGCAGCCCCCAGAAAACAATTTTTTCGAGTTATTAGACCGAATTTGGTCAACTAAAGACGTATCAGATATTTTTTCTGACAGAAAAATTAAAACAAAAGATGGCAACATCACACCAAACAGTGTGTTGCACAAGTAAATGTAGTATGTACTCGTGTATACATGCATAGGCTTTGACGAAAAATAATAACAAAGAATAGTAAGCCAGAGAGTCGCAGGGTTCTGGGGGCGGAAGCCCCCAGAAAAAAAATTGGGAGAAATTTTTTATTTGTAGGCCACATTTGGTCAATTGGTGACGTATCAGAAATTGTTTTAGGCCGGGCGATAAAAACCAAAGGGGGACCCTTGTTGACAATTTCTTCAGATTCGACCAAAAGGGGGGGGGGTCGTAGTGTAACAAAAATGACATTTTTTGTGAATTTGCGCGCGGCTGATAATGTCAAAAAGCTCCTTATTACCAAATTATCTAGCTTCTGAACACTCGCTGGCCCGCCGATTTGTTTTTTGCGCCCAAAAGGTGTTCGAGCATTGAGCACAGATTCACCTCTTCCTTGTGTTGAAGTTCTACCAAGTTACGAGTAGTAACTTCAATACAAGACTATTCCTAAGTTACCGAATGGGGGTAGTTAATAGGGATGTTTAAGTTACAGAATTTTAAATCAGTTAAGTTATCAGTTAAGTTATTTGCAAAAAAATTAAATCAGTTAAGTTAACAGTTAAGTTAGGCGAAATTAAGTCAGATAAGTTATCAGTTAAGTTAACTTAACTGATAACTGATAACTTTAACTGATTTTAATTTCAGTTACATGGTAAAATTTTGAAAAAGTTGAAATTCAAAATTTTCACTAAAAATCCAGTTTTTAAGTTTTTTAAAAGTTTTTAAATTAAATTAATGTCTATAAATTAGGTTTATAACAATCTGTGATCGTTTTTGTTAACATGAATGTGCTGCTTTGATTCCTCCATATAGGTAGGTAGTAGGTACCAGCCTGGGCCAGTTTCTAGTGCAGTCTAACGTTATAAAAATTTGCTCATCAATATTCCAGTTCTTTCGAAAAGCCGATTAACGAAGACCTCAGAACTAGATTTCGACATGTGTTCGGAATTATTGGTGCTTTGGCACATAAATTTTTTTAAATAACCAAAATACCCTCAGGGTGCCCTCAGCCTTCAGCAAATACAAAAGAGGAGCTAGAATTATAGTATCGAGTGATGCAGTAACGACGTAATCTCACGTTGTGAGCTTAGCTAACAGGATGCCACAATTAGAATAGGTGGTCATTTAGGTTAATCATTTACCCTTTGGATACATCCAAAGTGTCAAAAGGGTCTGCAGTTTTGCCGCTAATAATGTGCAATGCATCTACCGCGTTACAAAACTGAAAATGGGTGTCATATTCTTTTCATTACATAAAATATAGGTATGCCATCGCCCATCTGTGCTTAAAATACTTCGACAAAAATGAAACGTGCACATTCAACGGAAGCACTAGAATGTGTGGTATGTGATATGTCTGCCTTCAATATTTCAGGTTACATTCCCACCGCAGAACTGAAATTACTTAAATCAGTTACACGCTGAACTGAAATTTAATTTTCAGTTATGCGCCTAAACTGAAAATAAAATCAGTTTTGACGCTTAACTGAAAATAAAATCAGTTAACTGATTTAAATCAGTTTTTTGAGTCTAAATCAGTTAAGTTATCAGTTAAAGTTAAGGCTAAGAATAATTTCAGTTAAAGTTAAAGTTAAAGTTAATCCCGAGAAATTAAATCAGTTAAGTTATCAGTTAACTTTAACTGATAACTTTTTTAAAAAAAGTTATCAGTTATCAGTTAACTGAAACACCCCTAGTAGTTAATATTTGTTCATTAGCAGTATTAGGGGTATTTAAGAAAAAGTTTAGGAATTTAATTCGTACTTTTGTAATTTTTAGTGTTCTGAGCTTCAATTTAAATACTTCATATGCTGCTCTAGCAGGGTTTTTTTTTCAAAATCGGTACTGTGTAAATGATGTGTAAATTAAAAATTTGCTGTGTAAATTAAGGGTCTGTTGTGTAAATTTTTAAAAGTGTGTATTTTAGTATTTTTTAGGTAAAAATTGACCGTTTTTGCACGCGGAAAGTCATATTTCGCCTTTGAGACTCGAACTACATACGAAAATAAAAAAATAATTATGATATATATATATATATATATATATATATATATATATATATATATATATATATATATATATATATATATATATATATATATATATATATATATATATATATATATATATATATATATATATATATATATATATATATATATATATATAACCTATATATAACCTATATAACCTATAAATATATATATATATATAATATATATATATAGGTTTTAACCCATTTGATTCAGTGTTTCAGACGAACGCTGGATCTGGGGATGGCCCCTGAATTGGGCGTGTATGCATCATCTACCCTGACCATTTCTAATTTGATTTTCTGCTGATGTTCTGGATCCGTTTATTATTTAGCTGTCCGCTTTTTACGTTCAAATGCTTATGTTTTGATTATTTTTGGCTTTAACAAGACTATCATTTCTGCGTTTCGCTTTCTAATTGCTTTACTGGTTGCTTATTTACTTTCTAATTTATTTTAACTGTTTTCCATGACTCGTAGTGCGGCTACCACCCCTAAGACACCGGTGGTGGTGCCCTGTCCAGTTTGCAATTCGAAAGTGGCTGAATCAGACCACGCAATTTCTTGCTCCAAATGTCTGCTGCTCATGCATGCCAGTTGTGTTGGGCTAACCGCAACTCAATATAACCAGGTCGTAAAATTTCCGACTGGAATAGTCCATATATATTGTCAGAACTGTAAAACGAATCTTTTACAACTGGAATCACGCATAGCTGCACTAGAAGCCAAAATTACGAACCCCCCTGCGCAAACCACTCTGACTGAAGACACTATTACCGCCATCATCTCCCGTGTCGTTGAGGTCGTGCTTCCCAAGTTACTTTCCAGTGTTCGAGAGGCCGCCGTGGAAGCTGTCGAAATGGACGGGAAGAAAATGAATTTAGTTATGGTTGGACTACCAGAAAATTTTGACCGAAATCTGATTGTTAATAGTGCATGTGAAAAGTTAAAAATAGATCGTTCTGAGCTGGTCGACCATTTTTGAGACGGTCGACTCAACCCAAACGGCAACCCGCGCATCGTCAAACTGAAATTTAAAACGGCTGATAGCCGTTCTAAATTTCTGTCTGGGTTTTTTGGTGTCCGAGATGCCCTGGGTTGTGGCGACGGTATCTGGGTTCGCCCAGATTTAACTTTTCGACAGCGACAGGACGATCGAAAACTACGTCAAGAACTTAAGGAACGGCGGGAAAAGGGGGAATTCATTAAAATCTCGAAAGGCAAAATTGTCCCAAAATTATGAGTGGCCCTAACCAAAAAGCTTTGAGTGTTGATTTCAAAATACGCCCCAACAGTTCTCGTATTAACTGTTTATATTTTAATGCTAGAAGTTTAACAAATAAGTTTGACGACTTATATATGTTACGAAATTGACCAATGTGCAACCCGTTTAGATATTCTTTTAATTACTGAAACTTGGTTGTCATCTGATTTTGATAGTAAGTCTGTCCCAAATTTACCAAATTATCAGTTATTCAGAAAAGATAGAGATACCCGTTTGCATGGTGGCTGCCTTGCATTGGTGCATAATTGCTTGCATGTCTGTATGCTGT
This sequence comes from Trissonchulus sp. WLG1_4, assembly GCA_030248245.1. Taxonomy (NCBI): domain Eukaryota; kingdom Metazoa; phylum Nematoda; class Enoplea; order Enoplida; family Ironidae; genus Trissonchulus; species Trissonchulus sp. WLG1_4. Next base: position 2,138 of record JASANF010006980.1, on the reverse strand, counting down.
CTGACAAATGCTTTTTTGGTTATATTGAAGTTATCTGCCTGAAATTTGTCAAACCTGCCAAGCTGCTTTTGTTTTTAGTATATCGCTCGCCTGAATCATCTCAGGAAGCATAACGAAGCCTGAAGCATCTCATAACAAATTCTGTCGATATCTTCTCGATTTTAAATCTGAGACTAATGTCATACTTGTAGGAGATTTCAATTTACCCCACCTAATCGGTGGCCGAAATTTAAATCTTGCTCATGTATATTTTGATGATATTTTCACTGAACTTGGACTTCATCAAAAAGTTACCGAACCCACACGAATGAATAAAATCCTCGATCTCATTCTCACATCAGATCCGTTACTCGTTACTAACATACATGTTACTGAGCCTTTTAGCACAAGTGACCATAATAAGATATACTTTAATTTGAATCTCCCTGATTCGCATTCTGTACCTGTTGCTCGCACCCGTGCACTACACTTTCAGGCTGGTAATTATGTAGCTATGAATGAATTTTTAGATACTATTGACTGGGACACCCTTTTTTACAATGAGCATTCAGTTGATTCCATGTGGGAAACGTTTGTTAATGTAATTACGTATGCCATTTACTTATTCGTACCTAACCGTAAATCACTACCCCCGAAGCATCAGTGGTCTTCTTACACCAGGAAAGCATATTCTGAGAAAACCAGACTGTGGCGTGTTTTTAAGAAATATAAAAGTGAATACTGGAAACAACGCTACGTACGTGCCGCAAAAAAGGCTAAAAGCCTTGCATGCGGTGATGTACGCAAAAAAGAAAACAAAATTCTGTCATCATGTAACCTGAAAACGTTATATTCATTTATAAATTCAAAATTTGCTACGAAGAATCAAATGCCACCATTGCGGAGCAATAATGCTCTCTTTACTGAGACAAAAAGTAAAGCCAATTTACTTCAAGACCAGTTTGTCTCAGTGTTTACGTCTGATGACGGGAATGTACCACATTTTCCGCGGCGCACCGACCAATGTCTAGACATGCCGCCTATTTGTTCCCACCAAATTCTCAAAAAGCTACCGTCAAAGGCCTCAATGGGTCCTGATCAAATTCCTCCTATTTTACTAAAAAAAGTAGCTGTAACCATTTTTGAGCCTTTGACAAAAATTTTCAATTTCTCTATTAACACCGGAAAAATTCCGAAGCAATGGTTAGAAGCAAAAATTATCCCTCTCTACAAGAGGAAAGGTGATAGCTCGGAACCTCGAAACTATCGTCCAATAAGCCTCACTGTGGCAGCCAGCAAGGTCCTAGAACGTATTATCAAAGAAGAAATTATGAAATACCTACGAAGTTTCGACTTAATTAACCCTGCACAGCATGGCTTTATGTTCGAAGATCAACAGTATCGATATCTTGTGTCGACCTGGACAAGTGGGCTGAAGCCTACTCACAGGGCAAGTGTACACACGCGGTTTATATTGATTTTGCAAAGGCTTTTGACACGGTATCACATTCAAACTAATATACAAATTGTCAAGGTATGGTATACATAGGTAAATTGCTTACATCGCTACGTAATTTTTTGACAGAGAGTTCAGTACGTAATGGTGGATTCTCAAAAGTCACGTATTTGTAGAAAGTGTTATCAGTGGAATACCTCAAGGCACTGTTTTAGGTCCTGTTTTATTTCTAATTTACATTAACGACATAGCTGACTGTGTAGAGGCAAGCGAGAGTTCATTGTATGCAGATGATGTGAAAATCTCGGCATCGGTAGACAAGTCAGATAGTTTCTCACCTACACTACAGAGAGATCCGTGTAGTGTATGGCACTGGTCATTACATGGCAATTGTCGATGGCAATTGAAAAGTGCTCGGTATTTGTGTTTGGCAAGTCGGTAGACACACCACAGTATCTTCTTGGCAACGTAGTTTTAGGTATATCACATCACGTAAACGATTTAGGCATTCTAATTGATGGAAACATGAAATTTTCAAATCATTGTCAGATGGTTACAAAAAGGCCATGCGTATGTCCGCAAACATTTTTCGATGCTTCAAAACTCGTGATACAGATTTTTTAGTTAAAATGTTCTTAACATACGTTAGACCCATTGTGGAATATGCCACTCCAGCTTGGTCACCCTACTTGCTGAAAGACAT